>QWTY01022936.1:3996-18294 GCA_008033365.1 Pseudorectes ferrugineus | reverse complement strand
TTTCCTTTTTGAAAGTAAAGCTAGACTTTTCAACAACAAAAATTCTTCTAATATAGTTTGCAGCTTAAGAAACAGGAACACTTGAACCAAAAACCAATTTGTATCTCTCAAAGAACTGTCGTAACGTCTGAAAGATAAAGTTTGATCCATATTCAGTCTGAGTCTTGTGTTCTAAACAGTAATTCCCATGTACATGTAGGAGCTCTTGTGTTTAAAAACAAAACAAAAACTGCTTCCCATAAATGAGTTTCCCACTCTTTGCAAAATGTATTATAGCAGATCCACAAAAATACTCAGTTTTCTCATTTTGCTGATGCATCAATTTATCAAAGTTGCAACATAAAAGAACATCAATACAAGTAATTTTTGTATGCCTGACAGCATAGAATTAACAGTTGTGATTGTCGTCTTAATGATCTTGACTTCTTGAAGGTTTCATAGACTAAACCATTTATTTTCACAAGTTTTGTTGGAAGTGTTTGTTCTTCCTATTTATGTAGCTAGGTCACAGAACTGAAGCTGACTTGTTTCTTAATTCTGAGCAAATGTTCATCTAATCTGACAGTTTCAGTGATTTGATTGTTAGGTCTAATGTCTTGGTAATGGATTAGAGTTAGAACAGCATGGCAGGGTAGAAGATTTGATACAGAGCTTGAACCTTGATTTTCGTAGGTGGCTGTTACCCTTTTTTCAGGAAAGTAGGAATTTTATGGGGACTTATTCCTTTGTCTGCCTAAAATGCCCTTTCTTCTGGAAGACGGAGGTGACTCATGTAAGGCTGTAGAAAATAGTTATGTTTGAGTTAAACTTTCATCTTAATGACATTTGTTACAGAACAGTGTAACTGCAAAACCTAGGACTTGAGGAATTTTCTTTTGTAGAGGCTGTGATTTAGCTGAACAAAGGATTTTTCCTTTTCACCATTTTTTTCTCATTTATTGCTTGAATAATTTCTTGGACTAATTTTTAAAAGTATGTAGGAATTCTTACTTGCCAATTACAGTTATTTTCAGTTGATAAACCAGTTTTAATCTTCAGTTAACAAAACTTGCCTCTTCAGTCTTGTTTTCTTTGTCATGACTGAATTGCTTCAGATATTTAAGCTATTTTAGTAATATAACATGTTCCCTTCTTCAAATATGTTGATTCTCCCTGCTGTGTGTAACTTGGGTTCAGGGCCAGCAGGTGGGTGTTGCAGCAGCTCGTGATGTCGGCACAAGTTCCGTTAGTACTGCTTATCTGTGAGACACACAATGACCGTGGGATTGTGGATGTTGCTACACACATGTCCTAACGGGAAGGGGAGGTTCTTATTTTGGAAGGAATCAGGTGTTCTTCTAACTCTTGTAATGTCTCAATCCTTTCCAGGTTTTAGAAATCTGCAAGATAGGAAAGACCTAGTGAGGAAGTTTCAGCAAAGATGTATTAAAAAATGAAAATGAAAAAATAATTGAAAACCTCAATTGCAGGATTGTAGATCAGTAAGTTGCAGGAAGTATATTTGTATGGTGGAATTAAAGCACCTTCATGCCTTTTCAGAAAGAGGCTTTGACATCTTTAGGACTTGGGGCCAAATGTTAATTTTGTACTTAGCATTTCCAAGTTCTTATCTAAGTATTGAATTTAAATTTTTCCAGTTTATGCAGGTGTGATTTTTTTAGGGCTCTGTGTTGTAAGGAAATGTAACATCTCAGTTGATGGACCAGAGCTATATTCTTAGCTCTAGTTTTAAGATCAGATGTCACTGAAATAGTTATGAATGGTATTCCTGAAGCGTTAGCTTAAAGACCTGCTCAGTGTTCACAAATTCATCTTGCTGTTTTAGTGTTGATAGTGGTATGAATGGATTCTTTAGTAGAATGCTTTTCTGTGGGGTTTTTTGTTTGTTTCTCCTGTGGACTTTTTATTTCATTCATTTATTGTGTACAGAGTATATAAGGTATTTTGTACTACCACAACTATGGAACTAAAAGATCTGTCCAGAAGTTGTCCAGTGCTGACAACAAGTGGGAAAAAAGTGTTTACTGGAATCATTAAAGTGGAGGTGCAGAGCAGTGGAAGACTGGTGGCCAAGAAAACGGGCTGTGGTCTCAGCTCACAAGTAGGTTATCCACTCCTGGCAGACGAGCAGTTGAAGGAGGCAGCTTTTTTGAGGGGTAGTTCTGTATCCTTTGTGCTGTGTTGAGTAAGCTGCAAATTGTTTATCTGAAAGCTTAGCAGCATACATGAACTGTGATAGTTGAGTGAAGACAGTTCCTGAAGGGCCTTGAGAAAGTGACTGTGATAAATAGCTTTTGCGAGTGGTGAAGAAGGGGAAACTAACAGTAGGATTCAGACTGCAGAGTGGTCAGATTAAATGCTTTCTGGTATTCATGTTTAAGCCCTTGTGTTAAGGACGAGCAAACAAATTCAGCAAGCAATGAAGAACTCCTTCTAGCTGTAGTTGGCTTCAGATAATGACTAGACATGAGATTTTAGAGAAGGTGGCTGAGAACTTGATGTGGAAAGAAAGCAATAGGTCTGGAGCATATAAATATTTAATTTAGCGTTGATGCCTCCCTTTAGTGGTACTAGGGGGAAACAGCTGGGTAAATCCAGAACCACAAAGCAAATTATTTCTGTGGTGTTTTTCACCTTTCTGTTGCAAGGTATTTATGAAGAAATACTACTCTATTAAAAATTAATGATGACATGTACAGTGAGTTACTGTGGTCTTTTGGGAAGTGCAAGTGCCAGTGTGACATCAGTTGCTGCCTTCATGACAGTGTTACTGTGTTTCCTCTTTATACAAAATCATCAAAAATGCTTTGGTGTGAAATAACTGATACCAAAACACTATATTGCAGTGGGGATTGACTGTTCCTGAGTCCAGTAAATGGGAAGATTTTTAAAGTATTTCCTTTGCACCATTCACATGGCTCTCTGTCACCTGTGGGAGTTACGCAGTCAGGCTTTACTCTCTTGGGTGGTTGTTTCAGCAGGACTTCAGTGAAGGAACTTCAAATAATCCTTAATCCTTTATGTTCACCAGTTTTCTAGACAACTAATGTTACTAGCTGCTGCTTTAGTGATTTGAATACCACTTAAAATCTATGTTGATTTTAAAGTGTAACTTTTTTCTTTTAATAAACAAACCAGGAATGGACTACTATCACATCCTATAGCAGTCCATAATTGTGTTTAAAAAATCCTTTAAAATAAATGCACAAAGTAACACACCCCTTGTTTAACACCATATAATCTCATAATCCTGGCTTTGTGTGGTCTTTTGAAAACTAGGTGGGCAGGCAGCAGTAAAATAGCTTCTTCACTCAGTCAGTGGCTTACGCTAAAAGTGGAAGGAGCAGGCATGGAGAACAAACAGTGTTTTGGACTAAAACTAACATGAGTTAAAGGTTAAGTATTGTTTGATAATCTCTCGATGTTGGTTACCAAAGGTTAAATTTCTTTTATTTAGAATGAATAAACCGTAACTTTGATACTACCCTTTCTGTGTGCAAGTTTGATATGGTATGATCAACTTGCTGGCGATTTTCATTTTCTGATTTGTTCTTTTTTTCAGAAAATTTGTGCTGTAAATGTTGAGTGAATATTGCTTCATATACTCTCAGAACTTGAACCAGTATGCAAGGAACATAGTTGCTTAGAGCATAAGAGTTCTCATTTTATTTTAACAGTGTCTTCCATTGGCAGCTGTTCAGTCTAGTGACTGTTTGACTAAGTTTTAGTAAAATATCCTTGGATAAGAAATAAGTAGCTAGTCACTACTAGTGGTATGGTTGCCTTTCCCAAGGCATATGTGACTGATCAGATTTATTGCTAATGTATTCATTCTAAAGAATATAGCCTTATGTCCACTTGACAATTTCCAGTTCTAACTTAAAATGTGTTCTGAAACTGCTGAAGCATTATCCTCACCTAGCTTTATTCTTAATCTCTGGGAGGATTCAGGGAAATGAACAGTGACTAAAATGACCATGTAGTGTTTTCACTCTCATTTGTCAGAAACAGGTAAGTAAGGAAACACTAGAAATTTTCTGGTCTCTAAATTTTGATTTAATAAAAGATTAAAATATTCTAAAGATTAAACTGCATGGCTGAACACATCTAGGTTAGTTGACTGGAATCTCAAGCATAGTAGAATAAAAAAATTAAAGGCATGTAGTGTACAGCATATTGAAATAGATTAAAAGCTGCATTGTGGTAGGGTTTTTTTTCTGAAAGGCTTCCCCACTTTAACAAATGGGGAATTCATCTATGAATTTAAATGTGAAATGAGTGTGAAGTAACAGCTTTTCTGCCAATGTCAGTTGGCAAACCAACAAAAGGAAAATATGTAACTGCTTTCAGTGTAGGCAGAATTATAAGATTTTGGTTATTCTGATGTATTTTGTATATACACCTATTTTATTGACTCTTTGAAAAGATTGTTTTAAGACATCTTTATTTTTGTAGCTTTAATTTCTGGAAATTAATTTAGTCTGTGTTTGCTCTATATATGTAGTCAAGAAGGACTTCTTACAAAAGTTTTGTCTTCACAAGTACAGAATTGGTCCATAACTAAAATGGGGTGGGAATGTTAGTCTAGTTTAATAAAAAACAAAAACCACCACAGCTCAAGGTCACATCAGAGGCTAATCAGCATGGTTAGTGGTCAAATCTAAATGGATAGATTGCTGTATTTTGACCAATCCCTGATAGCAAATGACAAATCTGAAAGGGTTATCTGGGTATTTGTCATACATAATGGAAGTTCATCATGCTAGAAAACTTAACCTGGAAGGCTGAACTAATGGGGGATAGTTGTGTGTTTTATCCAGGAATATTTTTTCTGCAAAATTTGCAAGCCTGCATATACACAGTGCTTATTTCAAAAAGTAGAGACAGAACTTCTACCCTTAAAATACAAAAAAAAAAACCCCTAAGTACCAGGTGCTTTTTTATTTTAACCTAAATTCGGGCAACCTCATTTTAAGATCAAACTTAGTAGTTTAACCGTAAATAGGCAATTGACTTGCCAAATGTTAAATGCTTTCTTGTATTACAAAAACATTATTTGTGTGGAATAACTAAAATCAAACAGTGCTACTTTCAATATACTGTATTCAGTGAGCTGTTTGCAGGAAGTTTCAATGCATTCTCACTGAACTGGGTCAGTATATTGCTCTTCTCAAAAAGAAACCCTTACAAAACTCTATGCTTTTATTTCAAATATAGGGGTTTGGTTTACTATTTTTATTACTTTCTTTTCTTCATTCCTAATCAAACTTCACATGTCCCTAGATTTTCCTCACTGAAATAATTTAACTGATTATTTTCTGTAAATTGTCATTTTTTGCTGCAGTATAATGTGGTTGGAACATCGATTGAAGCACATGTTGCCAAAGACTATGAATTTGGTGTGGTGTGTTTTAGTGATGCCATGACAACAGGGGTTGCCATGATACTGATGGACAAAAAGGCTAGGACTGGCTACCTTGCTAATTTGGAAGCTTCAAGTACAATGTTTCTTGACAGAGGGATGGGTAGGTAGCTTCTAATTCTGCGTTGTGCACAGGGTAGAAAGGTGAGGACTTCACTAGTGCCAGCCGTGCTAGAGATTTTGCAAGAATAAATTCTTCCAAAAATTCTCTGAGTTTTTCAGTGAATTAAAATGTTTCCTTCCTTACATCTGCAGCATGTAGCCACATAAAGGAAGAAATATGGTAGCTAAGACTGCTGCTTTCTCATCACTCCTGAACTACGACCGCCAACAAATATCTCTACCACCCTTAAAGGAAAAAAGTTTTGTTCATTTTATATCCGTACAATCAATGAAAATCATGTCTAACTCATATGTAGTTAGACATATGCCTAAAAAAATCTTCTTTGACAGTAGACCAGACAGCAGGGACATAGATAACTTTGCTATGGTCAAACCTCAATCAATGTAAAACATGTTTTCACTGTGATTAATTCTTGTGGTCTTTTGAATGTGGTAGTGAATTCTGTTAAATCAGACAAATATGCCGGGCTGTTAATCGTGTTAGAATGGGGCTGACAGAGAGAGGAGGGCAAAAAGAAAATGATGGTTTAATCTGGGACTGTTTGCCAGACTGCAGATGTAGGAATTAGGTGATTTCCACACAGTTCATTGTTGTGTGATTGTTTTGCCTACTCTGTGATGCTCACTGGGAAGTCTCATAATCTGGATCAGGTTCAGACCTGAGTGCTGACAGTGTCCTAGTATGTAATATGGACATAGATGAAGATAATAATAATGTGAATTTAGATTAAAACTGTTTTACTTTGGATCAGCTTCATTCCAATGCTAATTTTTTTTTCCCCTTGCCCTAGGTGTGGTAACTAGTGATACAATGTAATCTTTCTGTATAACGTAATAGACACAGGATATAATTTATCTTAAGGTCAAAAATGAGATTTTTAGTAAACAAGAGTGAATGGTCTCTTAGCCAAGATATTTGTCTTGCATATTGAAATGTTGGTTACTCAAGCATCTTTCTTCTGAATCCTTCCAAGACTGAAAGTGATGAGGAGCTGACTGCATTCTGTAAGGTGAAACTTTTATAAAAAGTTTTGGATCTTGATATTGGGGAAATTGCTTCCCGGTTTGTGTGCTTGTTCTCACCACCATCCTGCAAGACTATTTTGTCTGGCCTGTTTGTCCTGAAAGAGGCCAGGATTTATGGATAAGATGTGAAATGGTGCTTAAAACTGGAATTGAGACTCCTGTATTTCAGAAGGGGACATGAAGTACACACACTTCAGCTGATCCCAGGAGAACAGATTTCCAAAGGGAATTCTCAAAATGAGACCTAGACCTATTGAGGGTGATGGCTACAATGGGCATTCAGGTGTTCTCATCAGTTCCGTTTATTCTACTGGAAATGTCCATAGAGTGAGTTCTTGGTAGATGCTGATCACAGTGAAGGCATAGTGTGTTCATGAAGGTAAATGGAGAAAATATTTGTGCAAAAATCCAAGTTACCTTGTTTATAGTAAGATTTTGACAAATGAGGTGAGTTTATGTAGATTTCCCCCCAGTCTAAAGAGACTGGTCTGTGTGTATAAACTTGTGGCTGTAGAGAGTATGCCTGGTGGGTTGTCTTGAAAACTGTTTGAATGCATGACATAACTAATCACATGTTTCTGATTGTAAAAAGCTTCTAATGGAAAGCTGGACCTTATTACATGTTGTGAACTAGAATATCTGCTTTGACAGTCTCACATGCGTTCTGACTCAAAGAATTTTGCAGGGATGTGTTTCTTTTCAGTTGTTTAATCTGGATTTCTACCCTGTCTTTCGTTAGTGTGACCAACTTCCGTTCTAAACAAACTTTTAGCTAAAGCAAAATAGTAGTTGTATTAGTGGTTTCCCTTCTTTTGGGACTGGTGGAAATTGGGTAGTAGAGAGAGAGTCTGCTGCTGTTAAAAGGCCTTAATATTCTAGGTGAAGAAGCAGTAAGTAGAACTGGGTGTGCCTCTTCTGCACGGGTCGGAAGAGCAGTGTAGTGGGGGAAGGACTGTTAGTCTGTATTTAAACTTATCCTGGCAAACATTTGTTGACATAAACAACTTCAGAAATGTTTGGGCCAACAATAAATCAGGTCAGACAAAAGAATGCCAGCCAACTGACACAGCAGTGCCTTTCCCGACTGTGCGTATTGTGACCAGCCCTGACTTGGCAGGGATGGTGACTGGTGCTGACAAGCTTGATGAACAAATTTGATTTTGTTTTGCGTGAATAGAATCCATAGCTGTAAGGACATTATTGCTTAGTAACTTACTAAAAAAAGAGTTCCCTTTGAGAAATATGTAAAATTAGAAAATAGGTAGATTATGCTTTTACATTAAAGATGGGTGAGCGGTTATAAAATGTGGTGACCAAAACCACTGAGGAGTGGGATGCTAATGACAATAGTGTGCTACTGAGATGGCTTGGGAAACAACACTTTCCAGCTGCTTTGTACTGTCATTCTTGTATATTAGGCTTGTCAGCTTTGAATACATGTTTTTTCACCCTGTTCTTCTCTCTCCACTTCTCCTACAGAGTATGCTTTCATTTGGGAAGAGCTTGTTTTCAGCTCTTGTAAATGACAGTTCACCCCCCAATGAAAGAAGATTTGCAGATAGGCTACTAAGCTCTATCCAAGCCTTTTTTTTTTTTTCTCCCCTTCAGTTTTAAGAGCTGTTTTTTTCTTTTTGAGAGGTAGGGGGCTGACTCATTCCCCGAGGAGATTGCAGGAAACTAGTCACCTGAGTGAACAGCTGAACTCAGATGCTCAGAGATGGCCTCTGTGTTGCAGGATCACTGGCAGTCACGGCTTTAGAATTCTATGGATTTTGCATTTCATGCTATTAAGCTCGAGAGATGTTTTAAAGTAATATGACAGCCATTGGTGGAGAATTTCCTCCTGACTTCATGCACATCAGAGAATGTGTACAGTGATACAAGGGACAGAAGAAAAACTGAAAATAAATATTTTTTTATGACTACTTCAGTTAGATTGAATTGCTGCAGGAACTCATTGGAGACACATTTCCCTGTGCAGTCCTTTCACTGTAAGCAGTATTTGCTCTGCCGTTGTTTTGATCTCAGCCATTTTCAGACTTCTTAGCATTAAAACTGTGTTTCTGTTGATCTGGCATATTTAGACTGTTTTGCTACCTGAGGTTTCTAAATCTGTCCTGAACAGGAAATCTCTGGTTTAGTGTCTGTTTGGTCTCAGTCATTGTGAATGCAGTGTAGTTGTGGTTCCTGATGACTTCTGCCCCCACCTCTCCCCAAGCACCACTTGTCACAGACCTTTTGTCTTCTTGAAGCACAGAAACAATGTTTCAGATATTTTGTAAACAAATGATACAGTGAAGGAATACAGAGAAATCTCAGTTGGGTGTAGCCAGACCTTTGCTTTTGAGAGTACAAATAAGTAATCTCCTGCCTGAATGCATTATTTTAGTGATAGTGTTCTCCTGGATGGTATGATAAACATTTAATTCAACTCAGTGGTTGTTTTCGACTAGCATTTCCGTTTGAAGCTTGTTACTTCTGTTTCAGACTTGAGGAGGCTTGTGTCCACTTCAAGATTTTTCTTTCTTCCCCTTCTCACTTATTTTGCCTTTTCCCCCAGCTCTATTGTTCTGACAAGATACATTATCAAATTTTAATAGTAAGAAACTGCATTTTGGGATCAATTTTGCTTTAATTAGTCTTGGGGAGGGGTGTGGTTTTTTTCTGTCTTCACCAAACACGTAAGGAACCTTAAGAGACTTTTTTGACCTATCATGACAAGTCTGTAGTTGTGAGTCACATTGAACTCCCAAGAATAATTCATGCTGTTTGATGTACGTCTGTGATACACTCCTTCCTGAGCACTCTCAAACTGACAATAATCTGTAGATTGGTTGGGCTGCTTTATGGCCTTGTTTCCCCTCCCCTATTTGCTATGAGTCCAAAAGTCTACCTAGCATGTTGCCAAAAGGATCTGGCAATGGGGTATGGGTGTTCTGATCACTTGATTAGGAGCTCTTCTCTCCAGACACAAGTGAGCATCTGTGTGTCGGAAGGCAGGGACACCATCATCATCTTGGCGAGGCAAGAGATGCAGTTCTGGTCAAATGGTGCACTTGTGCAAACCATCTCTAGTCCACTGACCACAATATTCATGCCCTTCATGTGAGGACTGCATATATTCTGCTTAGACAGAGACAGCTGATGGGGATGGTTTGTGGCATATAGTCTTCAAATATCTTCATAAAAGCCCATCCATCCCAACCTTGCCAATAAAAATAATTAGTTCTGATGAAAGACTGGAATATTTGTCTCCCTCTGGAGGTCTGTAAGAAGAGATAAGATACAAGCTCCAAGGACTACCTCCTTTTAAGTCTACACACTAGACATATTTCTTAATGAACTAATTTGAATTACCTCTAACTATTAATACCTTAATTCCTGAAGATAACGTTGCTATAATTTTAAGATATATTTTCTATGTTGTCTGATCCACTTTCAGTTTGTGGGCGTCAGTACAGCTTTGCTGTTTTTCATTTTCATCACTGCCTTTGCCTGGAGCTGCCTGGTACTCCCAACAGCATTTATTATTGCATTGATGGAGTACAAATGATGGATTAAAGCCTGAAGGGACCATTAAAATTATTTGTTCTCATTCTGACAGCTATAAAATTTTTCTGAGTGTTAAAAGGTGGCAGTGGCCATACTGGCTTAGGCTAAAGCTGTGTCTAACCCATTGTCTGAGCTCTGATGATTGCCAAAATTGAAGAGAAAAGTAAAAATGAGAGGTTGGACATGTGCTCTGAACTGTTTTTGTTTAGTAGAATTCTTGAGCTGTTTCAAGTTACGTTGGTGTAGTACAATGCTTGGTAGTTCAGTAGAATAAAGTGTGGAGTAGTTGAATGAAAAGTTGTGAAGGCAGGTTCAGAAGGAATTAAGTTGATTCAGAGGCAGCAGTTCCGTTTTGTGTGTAGGAACAGCTGTGGTGCAGCACTCATGGATGCTGGGGAACTGGACTGCTGAAAGCAGCCGGTCTGGGCTGGGCTCCTAAGCAGCAGCACCCACGGCTGTGCAAGGCACAGGCCAGAACTCATGGCCAGACCCACCAAGGCATTTACTGACTCATTAGTACCCACAGGGAAACTTAGCTTGTCCAGTCTCTCCTCGTTTCCATGTAAACTTCTTGTGTCAATGCTGTATTTTGGCAAGAAATACCTCAGGTCTCTTACATGAAGAATCACCCTTTTCTGTTTTGAAGCTCCTGCTTGCTCACTTTAATCATCTGAGGTGTGTTACATAGAATTGAAAGACATGGATAAGCAATTGATTCTACCTGGTATTGTCATGCCTTTTTAAATTTTCTAATCTTCTTTCGTATCCCCTATAAACCGTTTCTTATCCAAGGCTGCAGCTTCTACTATTGTTGCTTTCATGGAAACCGCTTCAAGCCTGGATTGCTTTTCCCATTAAGTTCCAAACTCTGAGCTACAGTATGCCTTTAGATCAATGTGTGTTTGTCATAAACAACCTCTGCTGCTAATGTGGATGCACTGAATCATGGCCATGTTGAGTACCAGGCTTTTGACATTTTTTTGCCTTAGCTATGTTTGAGTCAGTTAAAAATCATTATATACAGGTGTAAGTGAAGATAAAGCCACAACTGGTTTGGTTTTTTTTTTTTAACAAGTTACAGAGAACTTCCCCAATTTACTGCTGTGTAAGATGGGTTTTCCTAGACTTTTGTGTGTCCTGTTACAGATAGAACTTCCTTGTCTCTTCCAGCAGGAAAAGTGCTTCTGAATGGTAGATAGTTTTTACCTTGGTGTACTTCCCGAGTCAAGGTTTTTTCCTTTGACAATGTATAAGCCAGTCTGAGTTGGAAAAAAAAAAAATCTCCTGATATGTGGCATGTAGGGAAATAAAGTCTGAAGCACAGCAGTCCTTAGGAGACTTGCTATTGTACCTGATACAAACATATGTAATTTGTGTGTAGCCCCCCACCTGCACACCTGGCAGCAGTGATCTACTGTACTGATGTGTCGTGTTGTACTATGTGGATTCCTCAGAAAAATTTAGGTGCCTCTAGTCTAAATATGTCTTGTCTCCAGAAAAAATGGCTCTGAGTTGAAACTATTCTCTGAGCAACACTGGATCAATTTGCACTGTACTGTAATTGTCTGTATTGACCTGTTTGTTATCATGGCCAGAGACAACATAGAATTGCCTCTGCTCGGTGGGGAAGTGAGTCAGCTTGTATTAGATCCTCTTTTTCTTTTTCATAAGCTAGACTTTCCTGAATTTGAAAGCTTTTTACCACAACTTGCAACGCAGCACTCTAGCACATGAGAAACTTTAATTCCATGCACCAGCACCTCTTCTGTAACAGAACAGAAGAGCTTGTGGTTTAACCTGTGCTATGGATGCAATAAGAAGTATTTTTTTAAAAAACTAAGATGGGGTTGGGATTTAGCGGCACATAGCAAGAGGCAAATGCTGTAAAAAGCATCACCATCTTGGAGTGTGTGTTTGAGAATTTTTCTGATTAGGCCTAATTTAGGTGTTCAAGTTACTTATCAGGACTGACATGCTTAAAGACAGACCTTTGTAGATCTAGGCTTATATACTAAAGATACTCAAGATTTCGCTAGTACTTTAATTAAAAACTAGCCAACATTTGTCAGAAATTTTAATTTACAAATATACAGAAATGGTGTTGAATTTGTAACAGGTGAAGAAATACTTAATGAACAATCAAAATCTGCTTTTGTTGATACCTTTTTTCATATATGTAATTATCAAAATGGTGTTGATGAAATGACATGAAAAGAAGATGATGGTTTAATTCAGAAACCTTAGGGTATTGGTGTAGAATTCCCACCGCCTCCCCCTTTTTTTTAAAGTACACTTGCTTGACTTTTTGTGAGAAATAAGTTTGTGTAAATGATGTACAATATTGCAAGTTTACTATTGGCAACTGCTAGTATAACTCTATCTTTTAACAATTTCTTTATTCTAAGTAGGCTCAGCTTCAATATGGGCTAGAATTCCATGCAGCTGAATACCATCGAAGTGGTTTGTAATGTGATTGGGTGTTAATTCACTGTTTTAATGTAGTTTCTCCTTTACTTTTTTCAGAAAATCATGATGGCCTGCATCAAGTAGTACATGAACGTCTGGGGGAGTTGCTACGTGTTTTAAAAGCAGTGATAAATAAACATCAGACTCTAAATTCAGTCGATATTCTTAGTGCTGCAGGAACAGTTATTGCAAAAGTAAAAGGTAAGGAATTAATACCTTTCATGTTCATGGAAAATTGTAATTAGTTACTTGATTGACTCTGGCTTGGAGTTATAGATAGAATTCTACATATACAGAAGACATTGGGGTTTTTTTAAGAGTAATACTTTAATACTTGTTTAAAAAAATACCTTCCCTAAGTGAAGAGTAATATTAAGTAGCTTGTTCTCTCATTGATGTGATAAAATTCTGCTTATAGGAAGGTAAGTGCAAACCCACATTGAATTCTAAAAGCACAAGGCTTTGATTTTAAGCTTTTCTTTACCTGAGTATCACAGAATAATATCACAGAGTAATAAACATGGCATTTATCCACTTTGAGATTTGCCAAGAATCTTGCCTAATGCCTGATTCTGTGAATCTGTAGGGATGGTATTGTATTTATATCAGGTGAAGAAATCTCTGAGCAATCCAAATCTGAATGGTCGAACAGTTATAAATTCCACAAGTGGATCATAGCCATTTGTCAATACAGGTGTTAATAGCAACAAGAAAAAGTGTTGCAGACATATGTTAATACTTTCTATTGTTGATCTTTGCTACTGCAGCTCTCGGCATGTCAGACAAATGCAAATAGTGAAGCACTCAATTGCTCCAGCCCCGTAAACCTGTTCCCTCTCTGTGTAACCTTTGACTGCAGCTCTTCCTACTCCGGAGTCTGGTATATTACTGTGGAACCAGCTTTGAGTAGGGTTAAATCTCTACCTCTTGTGTGTGTTAAATCATGTAGGAAGGATATCTTCCTTCAGAGACACATAGCTTAGATTTTCTTCCTCTTCTAGGCTTTCCCTCTTGTTTCCTATTTATCTTAGTATGCCTGAAATATATTGTTGATTCAGTAAAGTGGGAATATCAGTTAAAATGCTAATGTGTTTAGCTTCCTGATTCCTATATATTGGATTCTTCCAAGCTTCTTATGGATTCTTCCTATTCATACATAGTTTTGCCAGTTTGTTTGATCTTGACAGGCACTAGCAGACTACTTTGCATTTTCTTTGTGTTACACATAGTGTTTCCTATAGTTCTGTACCCGGTATTTCACATGATCATGGGACAGGACTGTAACTTATGAACTCACTTTAGAGGTTTGTACATAACAGCAGAAATGCAGAGGGTATCCCTCTGATGCCTTAGGATTTAGCTTTTATATTTTTCAGATCCTGTACTGCTTTAGTGTGTAACTCTAAAACTCCATATAGCCTGTTAGCTACTGTTCTCCCATTCTGGTTAGACATAACAAACCCTCTCTGGGCCTGGACTCAAGGACACCTTGTTGTCCCAGGCCCCGAAATATGTAAACTAAACCTCTAGAAAGGGGGAACAAACTTGAGGTAATAACATCATTACCTGAAATTGTAATTGGAGAATTAACCCTGATATGCAAAGGGACCAAACTTATAAAAGTGTGAGAAACCCATGACCCGACATCCATTTTGGGTGTAGCCCTAGGGCTCTGCCCATAGTGTACCTTATTGAAGGCCCTTCAATAA
>QWTY01022935.1:0-13449 GCA_008033365.1 Pseudorectes ferrugineus | reverse complement strand
TTTTGTTTTTTTTTTATTTATTTTATTTCTCAGTAAGCAGCAATGGAAAAATTTCAAAGCAGGAATTCAGAGCTGGGTTTTTATTCATTTTCAGATGGGAAGACTGAGGCCAGCCTGGTGACTGGCCCACTGCCACCAGCCGTGTCAGTCACTGGTAACAGCACTGACAGAGGTGTTGTACTCGAGACAAGGTGTCTGCTTGACCAGAATGCCTTTGGGCTGAAAGGTGTTTGCAGCTTGAATGAGGGTTGACTCCTCTCATTCTTTGTTCAGAGAAGTTATTAATGATCTTATTCAGCCTGCTGTCTTGCTAATATCAAGGATCAATAAAAATGTATAGTCTTATACACTCATCATCCTTCCTGAGAAAGAGAATATGTGTGATAAAAGCAAGAAGGTTTACAGACAGCTGGAGTATGCCAATTTTGGGAAGGGGGGATAGTGTGCAATACAGATGGATGTAGAAAAAAACACATGTAAAGGGTAAATAAGGAATTGCTATAACACAGCAGCAGGACAAGATGAAAGCAGGTGGAAGTATGTAAGTCCATCTTGAGTCAAATCTCCTGAACTGTTTACTATGAACTGTTCGTATAGCTGTAAATATTATCAATAAACCAAAGTGGAGCACTGGTAATCAGGATCCTGAAAATTTAAGAAGGTTAATGTCTAGAATATAAAAGTTAGAAATGTCCTTCTAAATTAAAAATAAAAAAGTGTCATATTTGTCATTAAAGAATGAGGTACATTATTTTTACTCCCACTTGCAAGGACTGGTGGATGGAAAAGATTAGCAGTAAGCAGCAAAAGCTTGAGGGGAAAAATGACCAATGTCACCTTTCAAGCCACAAAAGCTGCAGCAACTGAATTTTTATGTTGCTTCCCAGCTCCCCACGATGACTTACAGTTAACATTTGCAGCAGTGGCTGCTGAGAACTAAAGGCTTACTCAGCAGAAGTAACCTGAGGTGAATGCGCGGTGCTTGCTCGTACGGGGTCAGTGGGAGCTGAAAATGCTTCACACCCCACCATCATCAATATTGCCAGATAGGGAATGCAACCACATGATAACAGGGGCTGGCTGTGACCTTGGAGTAAGTGACAAACACCCCACATTACAGCAGTTCACAAGTGGCAGTAAGTAATAGGGGTGGCCATCAAATATAAGTAATTAACTGGAGCAATGCAGAGAGAATGCACGAGCCTGGGAAATGGTCCAAGGGAGAAGTATAAAAAATACCCAGACAAACTGGAGGAAAAAGACATTTTTGTTTTAAGACAAGAGACTTATGAAGGTTGCTGATAGCGTCCTGGACTGGCTGGGAAGTGGAGATAAGTTGGATGAATGCTATATAAAAAAATAAATATCTTGCGTGCCTTGGATAGCATCACATTGGCAGAATTGGTATTTTCTTTCCTGCTCACAAGTGAAGCATAGAGCAAACTAATGCATAGCTCATGGGAGGAAGGAGGGAAGGGCATGTCTGGACTAAGGCTTAAAACATAAATACATCCAGGGCCAACATCCTGGACTTACAGTAAAAAATTATAACCTTAGCTTTCATTTTAAGTACTTTTTTTTTTTTTCTTATTCTCAACAATGTGAAGGGAAAGGGATGAGACTTGAAAACATCTCCAGCATGTAATTGAAATAGTGGTGTCTTCCTGAGTCAGCAGCTGAGGGGTGTGGTGGGGAAAAATGGAATTAAAAGAGAATATTGCACTGCAGAGGTGTGTCAGAACTACAGGTCATGCAGAAAGGATCAGTCCTGCAGAGGCATTTCTAGCAATGAAGTGTGTCTTGTAGATTTTTCAAGCATGTGCACCCTTATTAAAAGTATAAATTCAGAAGAAAGCAATTTCTGCTAGCTTTGTCTCTAAGAATCTATCACTTTCCAAAGCTTTGAAATCTTCTCTGATGGAAGCTCAACCTCCAAAATGCTTCAGTCTCTCACTGTGAGAGGAGAGTGCTATCTAACAAATATCAAAATCTTTCATAATTCTTCACAGTAGATCAAACTTTATTATCTGTCTTCATCATATTCTGCTCTCCACCTTTTCTAAAAACTGGATGTTATTAAGTTGACAAAGAACATTTGCAGTTTCCTGCAGTAGGGAACAGCCACACACTGTACAGCTGTTAAATCCAAGACTTTATACCTATACAGTTCTTAAATCCAAGCCTTTAAACCTCCATTTTGTGTAACCTGTGGAGAACGTTAGAGTTGAAAAATGGAAGAAAAATATAACATACCTGTTTTTCCCCTTCTTTGTGCTTTACAGGTATAGTTGCAAAATAGAGCATGTTACTTCAGCCCTTTGGGTAATCAAGGTCTGGGGCAAAGGGTAATAAAGTTGTAAGTAGATAATTCATTTTCAAATCTCTTTTCTTTTTTTCTTTTATTTGAACAATCTCATTTTTGTAGTGGGCAACAAGCACTTTTGTGTGCAGTGAGAAAATTTATTGAACTCTTACTCCACTTTTCTAGGAATTCCATAACTGGACAAGAAAGCAGGCAATATTCCCCCTCTTTGTTTTCCCCTTTCAATTTAATAAGCTGGGACAGTCTTAAACAGGTGCCATGGAAAAGAAACAACAATTGTTTAAGATTGTCCTGTGACTCATATCAAAGGTGCTTCTGAAACTACATGACAAGCAGAGAGATTTGAGCAAGAGACAGAAATAGAACTTCTTCAGAGGCTGTGATTGGAGAGAGGTGACCCAGAGAACACTGGATCAGTTCGTAATCATAAAGAACTGATTTCCTTAACTGGAGTGGTGGGCTTTTTCTTCTATACCAGATTTTCTTTTTAATCTGACATGTGGGTTTGAAGGTGTTCAATGTTTGCAAATTAGCCAGAATTTCATAAGAGCTCAGTATTCAGTGTGCAAATTCTGTTTAAAAATAGCTGCTTTCCCTGAAGTTAAACCAGTTGAGTGCTCTTTAAAGTCAAGCCCAGACTCTTACAAAAAATAAAGACAATTTTATCTTACATGCATTAGCAGCACAATGACTTCAAATGTCACAAAAAAGTGGAGCTTGGTGAATCACTTCAGCCTGGTGATTTTCAGCATTTCTTAAAGAAAGTAAAGAACAATAGTAGGGAGGTTGCTCATGAATAAGTCTGAGAACAATTGAGAAGAGGAAATAATTATGATTGCCCTGGAAATCTTCAGTTTTGTTTTTTCTATATGTTAGAAGTCTACCTGTTATAAAAATGAATATGCGCTGTTGGAAAACTTTGACTACTAACTGTTCGAAGATGCTTTATCAGTAAGTCAGATGCTTTTTGTGATATCTAAATCCTGCAGCAAAGGCCAGATAGCAAAATCACTGGAGGATTTAAATAACACAGTTTCAGAGGACTCCAGAAAATGAGATGTTTATAGGCATTTCTACACATTTGAAAATCTGCTCCTGAATACTACCTAAGAGATGTATAGAGCACATAAATAAATAAATTATATGCAATGTACCACATGCAATTTAAAGATAAAGTCCATGAACAATTCTATAGTGCTATTTATCAAGTAATTATTGATGTATATATTTCTTTTGATTATTCTTCAGTCGCTACAAACTCTTGTTCTCGTGTTTTTTCAGGAACGTACCGTACTTGATAGTGGTAAGTTTCTCTTTTCTTGAACAGACTCTGAGCTGGAAATCCCATTGAAAACAGTGTAGTTGACCTCGTTCACATTATCTATGGAATCATTCCCCTTTGTTTAGGTTTAGAAACTGGCTGGTTGTGTTGAATATTAGTCTGGTAAAAATATGTAGGAAACTTTGGAATTGTTATGGAAACCTTTCAAGTGAGAGCTGGTAAGTTTGCTGCAAGCACACGTTTTTCACTGGCTGCCTTTAATTCCTGACTCTTTCTTCATTTTATCCAGTTCCCTAAAATGTAAGTTTCTCTGAATGATTAGACTTCTGTGGATGTGTGCATATGGTTCTTCCCAAGATAGGCACCTTTTCAGAAGAGAGAAGACACCGTTTTGGGATGAAACCACCCAGAACAGTTGCTAGAACATATTTTTATCTACAGCTGATGGCCAGCTGGCAATGGCTCCTTGCTGGCTGCAGATACTTGCCAGAACTAAATGTGGCTTTGTCTTCCCTGCCTTCCAATTTTGCTCTATTTTAATATTTCCTTTGTTTCTAATATTTCAGAATCATCTACCCTGTGACCCTTTGTAAGGCAGCTATAAGGACACGCCACTCTTTCCTTTAATATATATTACTGGGGCCAAAAAAGTATTCCTCAACTAGATTGGAAGATAAGAAATCAATATTTTACACTTGATGTTGCACTTCCTTTACATTAAATTCACAGTTCATTTCATGATGAAGCTGCTGCTGAAATGTTTATCAACTATTTCCCCAATATTCTGTTTATTTTAATAATATATTTAGAATATGTTATTTATCTCTTGACAATTCTTTGGGGCATAATATATATTCAATTTACAGAACTCGTGACAACTTTCAGGGTGCTGAACATTGCCACTAGCATGGCAATGTTAGAAAGAAGCATAAAAGATTTTTAGTAGGCAATTCAAACCAGAGTTTTTTTCCCCATGGAAAAAAACAGGAGTCTGGCTGCTTGCAGAAACTACAATTTTATGAATTTTGAGGGGAAGTAAGAGTTACTATAGACTGACATTGGTGCTTTCTTGCATTATAGTGCTCTTAAAAATGGACATTTTCTGTAGATATTATGGGGAATAACATACTGCAGTGTGCTGATCTCTCTTTGAAAAATGTTTCTTTAAACATTTTAAATCAGTAGAAACATCTTATTTCAGATGAATCCACTTAAAATTATTACAGAAAACCAAACAGAAAATGGCAGTAAAGAACTGTCTCATGCAAACTAGCTGTAACACAATTGTACTCTAAAAAAAAAATGTTTACAATTCATATTAACTCCTTAGAAATAATCATAAAACCACTGCAGTATTAATTCTGGAAATTGCTATGGCTGGTGACTGTAAATTATTTCTGAAACACTTTAAACTGTTTTTTTTGCTAAATTGGCAGCCTGTTCAAATCTCTTTCCATGTGCTCTAATAATTTACATACCCCAAATATTATCTAGATTAGAACTACAGATAGCAGGTATGGCATGGCTTACTTTGAGTAACATTCACTGTCTACATGTAAATCTGGGAAGTAGTTTTACAATAGATTAATTTTTTACAAAAGATTTTTTACTTGCAGGTTATTAAGTCTGAGACACATTAAAGATGCAAGTTTTAAACTTGCATTATATAAGATTTTATCCATGGCTCTCTAGGTGAGTTTTGAGATGTTGTACATATAAAAAGAGAAGCTGCAAGGCTGTTAGACCTTTTTGGCCCCTGAAGTGAAAATAAAAGTGGCAAAAAGGAGAATATTGAATCTGAAACTTGCACGCAGCAGGGCAGTGGGATTTCTTTTGAAGGGAATCGGGGGGTAATGATCTTAAAAAACCTCCTCTGTGCATGAATAAGGAGGTGTCAAAAAGCAGTAATGATGAGTGAGGAGAAAAAGGAGAGGAAGCAAGGTTATGAAAAAACTAATCATAAATTAGCAGTGCAGATTGATAATGAAGTGCCACAACAAGAGAGGAGATAACTCAGAGTATGATGGTGAAGAGGGAAAGAAAGAAAAGGTCAAGGTTTTCTCCTCTCCTACGCTGCATCTCCTGTAAGCCTTGATCTCTTTTGTCCCTTGCAGGTACATTGGGAAGTGCAGCCTTCATTTGTCCTCCTCTGGAGGCTCCAGACAGAGATCTTACTGTTCCCATCCTTCTTTGCCCTGTGCTTGCAGAGGTCTGGCACTGTGAGGCACAATATACACCTAACTGGCAAAAATTCCTGGGTTTTGGATTGACACTCTTAGTTTCTCGTTGTGAGACCAAATATGTGTTGTTTTTGCACGATGGCCATGGAGTAAAGACATGGGAGACGGCTCAGAGAGGGGGAGAGTATCAGACTTGGGGTAGTCAGCCTCTGGAGAGTTTGAAAGTGGCAGATAAGAGCAAAACAGGGACTAAATCAAAGCAGTGATGTAAATACGTATAGGAGCATTCCATGTTTCTTCTCTAGTCCAGCATAATATCTAGCTCCAAACATTTACCTGTGTTTTCCTGCGGGCTTGTGAATTTTTGGTGCTCACCGGTGAGGGTATGGAACAGGTGCATTCTCAGATGAAAATAATGATAAACGTTTGAAATTTGGAAAAAAAGAAAGTGTAAAACATTCACTTCAAAGACTTCACACTGTGTTATTGAAATTAATGCTCAGGTTTATTCAGTCCTCACTCATTATGTTTGTCTTGTGTTGAGTAGCGATGATTACACGACACTGATGCATGAACTAATATTCTAATAGATTTTTAATTGAACTGAGGAAAATACTTGTGGGGTCAAAGTTTTTAATGAACGAGCAGATTAAATGTCCCATGAAAGGTACCATATGGTTTTTTGAAATCTGAAAATTAGTTGCAAAGTCACAGTTAATTTAATTATATGGTCTCTCTGTCTTGGGATAATAAAGTAGACTGAGAATTATAATAGAGAATAAAACTTTTGCTATTGAGAGACCTTTTAAAGAAGAAATGTTTGGATAATTGCTTTTAAATTACTCTACTCGTATTTATGAGGATATTATTTTAAAGATAATGTATTTAGGCCATAACATAATAATGATTGGTGGTGCGTCATCTTCTGAGTTGACCTTCTTGCTGTGCCAGTATCTCTCTTTATGCATGCAGTAAAGCCAAGATACTCTTGGTAAACACATGGGAAGCAAATATTTTGGGACACTTACAGGGTTTCCTGATTTTAAGTACACTGACCAAACTTTTTGACTGGTATAGACTGACTTTTACAGAACATGCTTATAAGAAAGCAGCTGCCTTTCAATGCACTTGCAACAGTCATGAAAATGCTTTTTTTTAAAAAAAAGTTTATGTATATTATACTCCAGATTTTGCCATAATCTTTCTTGACTGTGTATGATTTATGCCCATAATTTTTTAAAATTTCAAATGTCTATTCTTCGTTCCAGCACAGTGATGTTTACCAGCTATAATCACCACCAACATATCTTTTTTTTAAATGCAAATTCTTGACCTGCATTGGTTTTCTTCTTCCCAGGTGGATGATAAATAAAGTCAAGTCTTTGATTCATTAATTTGAATACCTGTGAAGATCATGGACCAAAGTTTATCTTGTGGTTAGAAGACAAGATGCAACTTGTATAAGGAATTAAACAGGATTATTCACAGAAACAGTTCTCTACACCAGTGAATATTCTGCATTTAACGAAGCAGAGAAATCAGAAGTCTATTCAGCAGCAAAGTCAGTCACTGGTAAGAAATAAAGCTGGTCCTGATTGTATTTTTTTTTCAGATATAGTGTAAAAAATTCTTTTAAATGTAGATTTCTTTTTATTCTGGTCAAGTAACTTTCTTGAAGTTGTACACTCAAGACATTAAGACATGAAATCAACTTTCATATTTTTCTGAAATTGGTTAATTTATTTATGGTGTCTGGAGAAAAGTAGTCTCAGAAATCTCATTAATAATTGTTAAAGAAGTAAATATATAATAATCGAAAATTAATTGCTTAGAATTAGTTAACGAAAAATATATTTTTTAAATGTTTCATAAAAGTAGATGGAGAAAACATAAAGTAAAATTTCTGTGATCAGCAAGATCTGTCTTATTGTTCTTTCTTTTCTTTACTAACAACTTGATGAAGTGTGTATCTTTTCAAACAGATTGATCAGAATCTTTAAGTATCTATTCTGACTTTTTATACCAAAATGAAATGATAGGAAAAAGCTAGAAGTTGTCATGCTTCAACACTTCCTGAATAGAAAAAACCCCTGGTTTGAAATAGTGAATACCCAGAGGAAACTGGAATAGATAACCTGAGTCATTAAACTGCATTGTTAAAAGAGATTTAATTATTTTCTTTTCCTAATCTCCTCTATTTTCAGGGGCAGAGGTGTTTCTATAGACTTGTCATATTGTCTTGTACTAGACAATTTCCTCCTCAAACCTCTTGGCCTTTCTTTTTCAAATGAGAAGTTTTGAATAATTTCAGTCACAAGTGTTCATAGTAGGGTAATATAGTGAATCTTATTGATTATACTTGTGGTGAAATATTTCCTATTTCTTGTTGTATTATTAAATAATGCAGCACAGGAACTTTTATGACATAAAGGGAATTACATATACAAACAATTTTTGCTGATCTAAATGACTGTGGTACTGAGAATTAAAAGTGTATTTTATGGGAGATAAAGGAATTGGACTACTCCTCTGTGTAAAATAGTTTTGTTAGATAGGAAACACTTAGTTTTTTTCCTCCAAAAATTTCACGCTGAAGACAAGATTCGCAGACAGATTGATTAGCATAGGAAAAGAGTTTGGTTTTTATTTATGCTCCCTAAGATATAAATTATTCTCAACTACTATTTGCCTGAATCTCAGTTCCTTGAAACCTATACCCTAAAAACATTAATACTAAGCACATGAAAAGCTGAGGTTAAAAATTTCAAAACCTTTTTGCATGGAGCTGGTTGGATAGAAACCTGTGGAAAATACTTTAAAAAGTAATAGCTCAAAAATAAGAATTTTGACATGATTTATTGTCTGCGGAGTTATGGAGAAAGGAATAGTGGTAGACTTGTGTCTAGTGCCCTGAAGCAGAGGTGTATCCAGCCTGGTTATGCCATGTATATGGAAGGCCCAGGTCTCCTCTGGTTTGTAGAGGCTGGAGAATATAAAAATCAGACCTCACTTCCTGAGCTGACTTTGGCCTTAGTCTTGTGTTGGGGAACTCGGCTTCAACGCTGCAGTGCTTGGTCTCAGATTGTGCACTACCTCTGATGTACATTCACTCTGTAAACACCTTTAACTTCTAAGTTGTTTTTTTTTTTTAAACCCTAAGACTGGAATAAAAGTAATTTTTTAGACAGTGGCTCTTCAATTCTGCCCACCTCAATGAGTAATAACTGTGACTGCTCTTACATTAAATGCAATCTTTGGTTTGATGTATGCCATTTGCGGTAGCTAGAAAGCTGAAAGTAGATTTAAATTGACCAAAAATAGCCAATTGATGTTTTTACCTGTGAAATGCTATTTTTTTTTTTGTAATAGCTGAAATCCAAAAGAACTCTGGGCATATGTTTCTACCCCCAGCGGGCCCCTGACATGTAATAAGAATGGAAGAATATTTAAATCTGGATTAGAAGCAGCTAAAATGTGATGAAAATGTGGAAGAGTCAATAGAGGAGAAGTGGAAAAAAGTTATTTTTATATTGACGTACCATGAGTCAATAATATCAAAGTGTTTGATATTGATATTACATTACTATAGGAATCAAATTTTTGGGCTACTTATAATAATTTTATGTTAAATCTAATGTAAATCTTCTTTAAATTCTGGTTTTAAAATTTAAAAATAAAAGAACGAATAACCAAAAGGTAATACTTAAACATTATTGAAAAACAGGTTTTCATTCTCTGTTAATTTTATTTATTACATCTGATTATATCTGTTGATAGCCACAAGGAAGATCACCCTTTCTGATGACTTATTGCAGTTGTAACTTCTTTATACTATTGGTTTTTCCTTTGTTTAAATTAGACTTTGTCATTCTTCAGATTATAGATCTCTGCAACTAAATAATTCTGATACATTCTGTGGGTTCATGTGTTTTTTAAGGAGTCTACATGACACCGAGCGCTTTGCTTATCACCCATCATAACTACTTGGAATAATATATCCAGAAAAAAAAAATATCCAAACTGGACTGTAACAATAAAAACAAATAGACAATTGATATTTCAAACAATTGCTGAAGAAGGTGTTGTGGTGAAATTATCAGGGTTGGAACACTTTGGTTGCAACCAATAGTGAGGAAAGGGGAGGGAAGTTTATTCAAGTAGAAGTTTCTTAGCTGAAAATCAGAATAAAACAAGCTGATGAGAGAGAGAAAAAGAGGACAAGTCTCTATCCCTTGATAAAGGAACACAATCGGGACTGAAGGACAAATAGTGGTGAAAAAAACCAACTTAGCACAAAAGTCAGATTCTGATTTCTGGACTTTCTCCTGTACAGAAGGTAAGGGAACTGGTATCTAACCAGTTACATGTATGAAGGCAGCTTGGCAGTGAATGACTGATGGAGACAGTGCTGTTCTCTACACTGTCATCCTCTCCAAACTACAGGGAGACTTTGTTAGACTCTCATGCAGCAGCTCTGTTTGCCACCTTCAGCCCTTCTGGTAATACAGTGAAAATTTGTTCAGAAGCACCCGCATTTTTAGTGTCTGATCCTGAAAATATGAACATGAATAAATTTCTGCATGAGGCCTGTCCCACTGGAATGTTATGCTTAAATTGCATGTCTGGAATTGTTTTTGTGAACAAGGATTTGAGAGTAGAAAGGCGGTGGTATTTTCCAAAGGGGTATTCCACACTCTGTGATGTGCTCAGTATATAAAGCAGAGGGGAGAAGGAGGAAGGGAAGGATGTTGGGAGCGATGTTGTTTGTACTCCCAAGTCACAGTTAGGTGTGATGGAGCCCTGCTTTCCTATGGATGGCTGAACACCTGCCTGCCCACGGGAAGTCCTGAATGAATTCCTTGTTTTGCTTTGCTTGCATGCCTGGCCTTTTTTTGACTTGTTAAACTGTCTTTACCTGAGCCCCGTGGGTGTTCTCACTTTTATTCTTCTGAGTCTTTCCCCCATCCCAGTGTGAAGAGAGTGAGCGAGTAGCTGGGTGGTGCTGGATTGCTGGCTGGGGTCAAACCACAACACTTCACCTTTTCCTTTTTCCAAAAAAACACCCTAAATTTTATGGAGAGGGTTCAATTTCATGAGTCTATTAAAAAAGCAAATGAAAACCAAGAAGTGACATTTCATAGGTCACCTGCATGGCTGGAACATGCTAAAGGCATTATATGGATGTTTGCTACCAGACCTAACAGGGGAGCTAATAAGAGTAGCAGCTTACCCTTTTTGTGTACAAACTGTTACTGGACTTACTCAGCTGGTGCATTTCATAAATATTTGCTGATAGCTTTAGGCAAATGCTACAGTAAGCATCACTTGGAAGCATTTTAAGTGGATGTTCTGGTGGCTGAACTCTCAAATCCTGTAATAAAGCCAAAATGTTATTGCATAGGAAATTGGTGTGTTCATAACTTCTATACTCCTCTTCCCTTTTGTGTAACTTTGCTTCTGCAGCTCCATGTTCACAAAGAACAAATCAGAAGGTGCCTTTTTTGTGCTCTTCAGTTTGTACACATCCCTTTCAGGTTCTTCATCTCAGTCCTTGTTCAAGATTTTTGCAAAGTCTTCTTGTTTTGATAGCACTTCTTTTTACTTCCCTTTCTTTCCTGCCCTATGGTCTTTTTCAGTTATTGTTTCAAACTTCAGACATGAACCTAATCTTATGCTTTCTCAATTACTATTCCTCCCTGCCCCAAATTTCCTGTATTTACCAGATCCATGGATCTTTTCTGAGTTAGTTTCCATTTTTCACACCAGCTACCAATCCTATTTTTCTTCTGATAGCTCCCATCCAAATCCCCTTTTTATTTGTTTGCAACAACCACTTTTGCCTCTTTATCACCCAAAGGGCTGTGGAACATTTTGCAATATTCAGCTTTTCCAAACGAGGCTGTTTGTCTCCCTTGCATTTAGGATATTAATTTCGAAAACGCCTTGGAAATGCAGATAATTGAAGAAAATCCTCAGTAAGCATAATATTGTTTCCATTTTATCCCATTTATCATATTTCTGCTAGGTAAAGTGATGTTGCTTGTGAAGAAAGTAACAGCTTGACAAGTTTGAAGCAACTGGTGTAAGAGTATGGCTTGTTTCTGCTATTCTGTTTCATATCATGGTGTGTCAGCATCCAAAGGGTATCTTTTTTTCTTTTGCTAAACGTGGAGGATTGCCAGTAGCAGCTCCATATTTGCTGGCATTAGGATGACAGGCTCAGCAGTGCTGGGAGGCTGAGGCAGCTTCCCTATGCATTTCCAATTAATCCCAGCAGGTTGTCTCTCTGTGGCAGGATAACACATAAAGTGCACCGCATGATTGTGGTACTTTCTCTTCTACAGATGGAAAAGAAAATACTTGTGTCTGTACTTCAGATCCAGAGCTAGACAGAGCTTGCCTGTAGTCTTTTATCCATGAATATGTTGTGAACATTCTCGAGTGTACAACGCCATCCAGCAGGTGCTCTTTCCCAGCTGAAGATCCCATGACTTATTTTGAAAATGAAAAACAAAACCTGTGCACATGCTGGCAGATGAGCGAGATCCTAAGAGTCAAAGCAGATGAAATGATGGCTTCTAAAGTTACCATAGCAGACTGGATTCTTTTTCTCTTGGCACATCTATTATTGATATGCTTGTTGTGCAGATGTTATTCATATAAATACACAAATGAATTGTACTGAGGTATCAGAACTGCTGGTACCTGCCCTACTTTGGTGAATAAATGAAAGCACTGACTCCTGTTACTGCTAAAGAAGGGCTAAGTGATGTACTCACATGTACAGTCTCTTATAATTTCTGTAAGTTATTAACTATCACAATTTGATTTTATTTTTTTTATACAAAGGGTTCATTAATCAACACTCCTAAACTATCAAAGTCATTATTGAATGATATTTTATTATAACAGATTGTATTTCTTACACAGTGATAGTGTGATGCAGGCATTTTAAATTTCAAATTAATAGCTGCACGTCTTTGGGATCTGTTAATGCACACCAGCTCAGAGCCAAATAGCCACCAGCTATTCAGATAGAGTGTGACATTTCTGAGTTGTCCTGTTTCCTCCCACAATTGTATTTGCAGAAGTGAAAGCAGTTAACACAGCAAACATTTTTCTTGATGATTTTATCAGCTCTCCTGAAATGCTTTTTACTTAAAGGCATAAATGTTTTTCCTAATTTTCAAATGATATTTAGAAAAATGTATATATTACACATGTATAATATCCAAAATTAAGGTGGTTTTAGGTATTCATATGTTCTGTATATTCTTCTGTATACGATTCGAACCTTTTTTTAGCATTTACTTGCCTGTGATTTAGATAAATTCATGTTTCCTCCCCAAATCTGCTAATTTACATAGAACATGTAATTGTCTCCTGGAAAAAAATAAGAAGCTACTTGATATTTAACATATTGGTATTCTGACAGATTTTTAAAAAATTATTGTAAATTAAAAATGTTACTTTCAGACATAGTTAAAAATAACTTAAACCTTTCTCTGCTATTAAAATATATGTGCCTACTGCACAGGGTTGGAAGACAATTTTTTCTATGAATTACTGCATGTTAATTATTGCAATGTGATCCTGAGGTCTCATTTTGTAGTGAAGGTGTGTAGTAGGTGTTTAAGCTTTAGAGGTGAGAACAGGATATTCCA
>QWTY01022932.1:7500-15916 GCA_008033365.1 Pseudorectes ferrugineus | reverse complement strand
GGTTTGCTCTTCATTGAAGGAGTACACTGGCAAGTGCTTGAGGTATTTACCATGGAGATTGGAGAGAAGAAAATGTGAAGAGGAACATTTGAGGTAGCCCTTTTTAAGGTTTTTTTCCTTTTTATTTTTTTTTTTATTTTTTTTTTTTTTTAGTATTTAAGTTATCCAAATCAACAATATTCTTTTTCAATGGCATCATTTTGTGCTTCTTAGGAAAACTTGTCTCACTATGCTGTTCTATTTGAAGGATTATTCCACTTGCCATGATAGTGACACTGTTAATTTTAATGACTATTATGAATTATCACTAGCCAAATGCTCCATGTAGAGTACAAAGAATCAATTGATTGTACTGTAGTTTGTGGCATGAGTGGAAAAAAACTTGCTTATACATTCTTTACACATTAATTACACAGGTAAACTTGTTTACATGGTTTGGAAAATCTTAAGATGACAAGGCACAGTTATCTTTTTATACTGGAAAATACCTTAAACTCTTCTGAAAAATGTAGGGTCAGTAGACAGGTTACATGTTTGGCACTGGATTCCCCCAAAAGTTTGCTAAGCCAAAGCCTCTATATTTAGGGCAAACTAACAAGTTCCCAAAGCTCACCTACAAAGATTGTTCTCAGTATCTCTTCTGCCACAAAAGCTGCAGCAAGCAGCGTCATGCAAAGTTTCTCTAAAACTTTCTTGGTCTGCAGACAAGATCTTATCTTGATTCCTTCCTCATTCCCACATGTAAGTAGTGGAGGTAGTCCCCAGGGAACACAGACAGCTCCATAGCAAAGGCTGCACTCTGAGCACAAGTATTCAGGGTACAATGACAATATGCTGGCCAGCTTTGTTAAGAACAGATGAATCAGAAATTTGATAGGGAATACTGCACAGCCTACAAAGAGAAAACCTGCATTTGATAAAGGATTGAGATGGACTGGGTTTAGGCTAATGAAGTTTGTATCTCATCCAGTAGAATGGATCCAAATTTCCATTCACATGTAAAAATAGCCTATCGATTAAAGCATATTTCTTCCTCTTTGGCCCTGTTTTTCAATTATTTTATTTGAGACAATAAGTTTGGCAAGTTCTTTTGTTAACACAGTTCCTGTTATTTTAAAAGCAACAGATTTTATGGCCCGTGGTTATCATCTGAGAAATATGTGCATGAAAGAATGCATAGGAGGTGTCAGGTGCACCCTTGGGAGGATAAGAATGTCCACATCGGACCAAGCCTTCCACAAGTAGCAGTTTCTGTATGAATGGGTGAGAAATGTTCTTTTGCATTTGCAGCTGTTCTATATTCAAAAAGTACAACATAAGATATGACGTAAGGATTAACCCTCTAATCTGCCACGCATCCTCAACTCAGGGTTCCAAATATGAGAACCCAGTCTTCAAAATAATTTAAAGAAATTATTAAATTAAAGCATTAATTTAACTAAAGGATGTATATAAAAAGATATTAAGTACATTTGTGTAGCTATGTGCTCTTTTTGATTTACTTACTTAATTTTTAAATGTTGTATGCATAGTCTTTAGAAATTAATGAAACAATGCAGATTTGATATATTTAATTTAGAAAATATTACACTACATCTGGAATGTCATGGGTTCGTTATTATCTGCTAACTGAAAAAGTGGAGCTGTAATAAAAATTACATAGAATTTCAAACAGAAAAGAAAACCACAACGTGTTGTAGTGATTCATCATCATTTATCATTAAAAAATACATACTTCAACTTCCTACACTGTTAATAAACAACTAAAAAAAAAGGAAGTCATAGCCTAAGATACTCCAGCATCTTTGAGTACTAAATGGAGTTAAATAGAATACGTGAATTTATTTTCCCTACCAACTGATCATTTTTTAATATGACTGTATCTCCAAAGAAAATAAATGTCACAGAGAGAGGCTGTTGAAGAACTGTTCACTGTGGAGGCAGTTTGAAGAAAAATGAAGATTATATAAAGTGCAGTAGAAATAAAATGTAGAAAATATACAACTAGTGCCTTTTTCTAAATTAAGATCACCAGTCTATTTAGAGAGATGGAAGTGGAAAAAAATCATTAATATATGAAAATACGTAACAGTAAGCTTGGCACAACTGTTAGTCCTTCTCACTATACGAGAATGTGAAAATATTCCATGAAACTGATATACAACATATCAGCACATATCACTTTCTGGAAGAGACAGAATTACTTGTTTTTAAAATATTTATAATCATACAGATGGAAATAATTGAGAACAGCAGTTTGTTTAAAACAGAACTTATCACTTAGTATCACAGTGGGGAAAAGCTCTCATTACATTAAATATAAGAAACAGCTATATGAGATTAAAAATTTTTCATTTCAGATTATAAATCCTTGCTGACTGATGAAGACTAGTTAGAAACTATTCATGCACAGAAGAAGATGATTCTATATCTGCCCGCTGTCAGTTTCTTGAACTTGCCTTTGATGGGTGCTGTGATTGATAGGACACCCTGACAAATTCACCACAAGTCCACTGCAAAGTGGAAATACTATGTCATGCTGATACTTGAGAGACTGTCACAACTGAGGAATGCTTTAAACTATTTATAGTGGCATCACAAAAATGCCATTATTATAAGGATACATCTTCTTAACATTTTGGTTACAACACTTGAAATATTTTGATTCTATTGCTACTGTGCAATAAGAAAAATATTCTCTACTTAAAAGAGTGTTTCATAAAAAAGATCTGACATATTTATATATTTTATTTATATGTAAACAGGGATTAATATGCACATTAATGTATATTTGTATACTGATACCCACATATAAAGCCTAAACAACAGTATATTAATATATATTAGACTATGTTTGCCTATATGAAAGATTAATGACTAGAAAATTATAAATTCTTGCAGAATTTATTGAATACTTTTAATTGTGTTTGAGGGATAGAAAAAACCCAACAAAATAGAAAGCATATCTGTATACACAGTACTAATTAAGTCAGAGTATTTAAATGTAGTAATTGTACTCTCACTCTCTTCTGTCTTTTTTTTTAAGCTTTGCAGAGGAAGAGCTATTGACTTATTCATTTCAGTTAGCAAAAAATTTCTCAACTTCCTTGGGTGCTTAAGCACAAGAATATTTTAGACCCCATCTTTGCATATTACTTTATCTTTCAGTGGTAATTAACAGAGTCTTAATCTGGCTAATGTTAATGACCACTGTTCTTTCTTTAAATCCCAGTTAAACCAAGCTTATTAAGGGCCAATTAAAGGAAGTCTTATGTGATCTGAATAACACTAAGACCAATTTTTAACAGCTATAACTATTTTGGATGATGACTGTAGGAAAGAAACCCAAACCCGTACATTACATTATGGCCTTTGTTTTAAAATGAACTGTCAATAGCTATTGGGAAGGACAGGGAATCTTGGTAAAAGTCAGAAATATAGATTAATTTTGTAAAATGCAGGCGTTCTAAAAAATATTAGCTATATCCTACTCTTTCCAATCCTTCCCATTTAAAAAGGTAATATATAACTAATTTCCACTTAATTTTTCATAATGTTACAGCACAAAAATGGAACAACACATTGCAGTAACCTTTTAAGCGGTAACAACATAACCACAACATAATATGATTTAACTTAGTATTAACTGAACACCATGGACAAAATGAAGAAAAATTTGCTCATCACTTGAATAGGAAATGGAACATTTCTACCTAAGTATGAAACAGTTAATAGATAAAATTTTCAACTCCAGGTTTTTCAAAAGCTTGTTGGTTCCACTTTTGTCTAAGGTGATCCTTCTACAAACACATTGTTACAAATTACCTCCTACTATTTCTTACATATCTAAGATTTCACTCATTGCTTAACTTCACCATTACTTCCCTTTCATCTGGAAAGAAGCAGTAACACAATCTGACTATTGCCTCTAGCTCATAAACAAAACATTACTTTCACCACTACTAACTAAAGTCCTAAAACCGAAGATCTAACGTCCACTGCAGCAAGTCACCACCACACAGGTCCTTTGCCTACACTGTAGCACACAACAGAACAAACTCCATGGTGACAACTCTCAAATTCTGCAGCAGCAGCCACGAAATCCATGGCAACATTAATACATTATTGTCTATAAAATACTCTTCATCCCTACTTTCCCACTCCCATACAAACACTTTCAGCTATGACTCATAGCAGAGAATATCACTGATGAAAAATTGATGGTTATTTTTAACAATAAATCCTGAATTATTTTTCTCTGTTCTCCCTAGATAATTTGGCTATAACAGCCCTTGGCCTCTAAGAGAGTTCTGCACAAATCATCTTTTTATTCTGATACTGGCTCAGAAGAAGACTTGCATCTTGATTCTCCAGTTTTCCAGTCTTTGTCATGTTATCGAGCTCACTTGCGTCTCATTAAGTTTTCCATCTATCATAAGCTGGACATCAGTTTTAACTTTTTGTGTTCTTATTCCTGGCTCCACAAGACAATACAGCTGTATTTCAGCTGCGAACATAATTACAAAAACAAAACAAAATCCCTTTCAAAACTGAAAGTAGAATTTTGTGGAAAATGATGTGGCTACAAGAGTTCCAGGCTTTGCTCTACACAGCCTACCTGATAAACTGACATCTGTCAACACCACTAGTGCAACAGGAAAGCATTCTGTTTTTCCAAAATAGTTATCAAGGCATGATGAACTGCAAAAATTGTATCATGTGAGCCACAAACAGCAAAACAGGAAGAAAGTGGTGACATCATAGAGGATTTTACAGTACTGAAATAGGGATCGGCATGTCATAGCCAAAAACTCAGTTCTAAGTGAGGTCACACATATAGTCCTGGCTATGAAAAAATTCAGAAAATACAAATAAAGTAAGTTTAATTTCATGCCTAGTTACATCTGTTAATTTGGCAAATCAGCTTTTCCATTCAAAGATAAACAAAAGAGAGACAACCCAGAGTCTTGACCTGTCCTGTACATCTCCATGCAAACCCCACAGCAAACAGCAGTAAGACAGAGGAGCTGGCCAGTCACAAAACAGAAGAAACATACTCAATAGTATTCTTAACTAACTTGCATTTTCTCATCCTGATCTTTCTTTTGCTCGTTCTTTTTCCCTTAGTTCTCCTCCCCCACCACTTCCCACCATCACCGATCATTAGGTGGCACTTCTGGATTTCAATAAAGAGCTGCTTTCATGCATCTTCTTCCAGTCCAGGTTTCAACTGTACACCAAGGAGTTCAATCCTGCATCACAGAGCATGAGACTCCAGTATGAGCCTGACTGCTGTACTGGTACAGCAGCAGTTCTGTCTGTGCCCAGGGACACCTCTGATATGTGTGACCATTAATGGTACTGTGTGCAAGCAACTTCAAGTTTTACTGGCCCCTAGATTTTGTATATAGCTATTTATATAATCATTATGGGATATTTAAATACTATTTCAGAAAATGCATGGACTGCAAAACATTATTCTTTGCCATGTCTGTGACATCTGTTTAGCACTGCTGTACCAACAGCCACACTTAAGATGACTCCTGCAGGACCACTTACCTGTATTCTGTAGGATGATCCTCAGCATCTACTCAGTATCAGAATTAAGGCAGGTCCTTACCCAGTCCTAGCTCAGCTCTGGCCATCTAGGCTGGCTTTGTGCAGAAACAGAAATTAGAAATTATTGGTAATAGGGATCTTGGTGCACAGGCACCTGACTACACTCTGTGTGTGGCCAGGGTGGTCTCATCAAGGTTTACTGATTAAGTAAACCAGTAACAGTATCCGTATGACACAATACTTCACCCAAAAGTGACTGAGCATGTTCATGAGAGCACTACACAAAAAAGCTAAATTCTGTTGCTGGCATCCTTACTCCATAAGCCACATTTGTGGATAAATAAAAAAGTACCTGCATTTTCTTTCATATCAATAAATTACTGCTAAATCTGATTTGCATACAAAACCAGTTGAAAATCCTGTATATTTGCAAGAGTCTTGATGTGGCACATCTCTGGAAACAAAATGAATGGGGATTCCTAAGCCAGAATGAACCAAATAAGCAGTACATGTATTCCAAAAGGAAAGCTACTGGTTTCTCAATCACCAGGAAAAATGTTGGACCTAATGCAATAGAAGTGTATAGGAGAAAAGAACTAAGCAATTCAAGGGAGAAGATATTAAATACAACTATCCTGGACATGAGGCTTGTGAAATTGCCTTAAGGAGATGTCTAGCAAAGGCTTTTGGTGAGTTCTGCAGAATAGACAGAAGATACATTATCTGTAGTAACACCTGCTTTCACTTCTCAGGGTGGGAAAGTAGATCAAGAGCTTCAGACTATAGGTGGAAAAGAGATGGATTTTTCTTTCAAAAGCTCTCCATCTTTTATTGTTCCCAACTTTTCACTTGTTAATTTAAACTTCTGGGTAGGTCTTCTTCTATCCAGATCTTTTATCTGCTTCGCCAGTCTCTCTCCATGTAACTGGGGCATGGGAACTAGAGATGTCAGGTTGGTTTTTGTTTTCCTAAGGATGCCTCAGGACTGACTGAACAATTACTACTGGAGTCATGAAGGATTTTTTCCCTTTGGAGTCTAATGGATTTTAAAGCATCTTGGAGTTTTAGTTCAATCGACAGGAAAATTTGGAAGTAATTCAAAGCCCTTCTTAACTTTGGAGGACTGCTAGTAAAGCATATAATAATAAATGAAACACAGAATTTGCTGGCAAACTTTTGTAACTGGAAAAGGCACGTCTCCCTTTGGTAACTTTTGCCTTGCTATGGGAAGAAGCAAGGAGAGAGGCATACTCAAAGACCTTGTAAAGAAGAACTGAGGCCTAGGACTGAATCCTACACACTTTATTCCATCCTCTAGGGGGCCTGTGTAGCTGGGGAGTCTGGGAAGATTTTTATTGTTTCAGAACCTTGCCAGTGTTGTCAGTAACACTGCAGCGTGCTGCTTAAATCCATTCCTGTGTCTATCTTCATTCTCTTGAGCATCCTAATCAAGTGTCCATTTAAATAGACCAGTGGCATTTTAAGTTGCCAGCCACTCACACTAAGATGAAATCTGCCACTGTGGAGTAAAAACAAGTTAGCTGCATAGATAAAATATTCATACGTAAGAAATAGTACCAGCTCAATTCCTATCTATGATTCATTTGAAACTTAGTATATTTCACAGCAGAAGATGAATTACAGTGCTCCATAGAGGTGATAAGATACAGAGAAGGGGGGAAACAAAGCACATAATAAACAAAAACTTAATATGCAACTTTTAAGACCTGATTTTTTCGTCATCTAAGTCTAAATACTATCTTTAGAAAAGGAGACATGCTAGAAAATGAATATCACAGGTAATTTATAGACCACTTTTGGCTAATTTAAAGCTCCAATGTGTATTTGTTTCCTGTATAAATTTCTTTCTTATTATTCTCAATAAGATAGTCTCAGCATGATAAAAAGAAGGACATTACCAGCAGAGTTTTCAATCATGGGGGCTATATATTCAAGAGCAATCAATAAAAACCACACAGGGCCTGACAAACAACTAGTCAAAGGAATCATTTTTCTCAGATACTTAGCAGTATCCTTTTAAAGTAATTGCTTTTGGTCAATGTTACTCGTTATCATTTGGTCTGCTCTTTTTCCAAAATAGAATGGATGTCATTTCCATTAATATTTCAGCTGTCTATGTAGGTTTTCAAAGTGCACACTCCACAAAAAAAAAAGAGGATTTTTGTTTCAACTTCAGTCAACTAACAAAGAACTCTAAAGTGTTATAAAATAGGCAGTGTCATATCATTGGAGCTAAAAGGTAATTTTAAAGAAAATTATTATGAAATATCAGACATTGTCTGCCCTCCTTCTCACTCTCTTCAGAACTGTTAAGTCCCTAAAGATAAATAAAAATTACAGACTTTGGCCCAATCAATCCATGCTAGAAAACAGCATTAGCAGACGAATATAATCAAAATGCTGCCTAAAATGAGGAAATGAACACCAATTCATTATTCTAGCTTGTTTTAGGAAATTTAATGAAAATTTCACTACTGAAATCCTTGTGTTGCCTAATCCCTGTTCCCTGTGACAGCAGGGAAGTTGTTGTCTTGTGCCAACTGATCATTTAAAGATGTCCACAAGATACTGAAAATACCCGGCATAATCTGTAAGTGTACAGCTGGGATTCCAAATTAGATTAAGAAAGGCAAAGAACATATCTTTTCAGTTGTAGTAAGGCCTCAGAAACTGTCTAGTTATGCTTTGTACTAAATGTTCTGGCACACTGCCAAGGCACTTCCAAACATTTCTGAGTTCACTTTTCCATAGAACTCCTTTAAAAATCAATTAGTAGTGAAAAGTCTTTCAAATGCAAGTGTTTTAAAATGTCAAGCTTGTATTGCTTTTTTTTTTT
>QWTY01022932.1:0-2500 GCA_008033365.1 Pseudorectes ferrugineus | reverse complement strand
TGAAGCTCTATTTATTCCTCTGTCCTGCATATGAATGAAAAAAACCTGCATTTCTTTAATATCTATATAACTATAGAGAAAATATTTTTATTCATAATACAGCATATTTACATGTCTATAACACAGAAAGGAGACACATTTCCATGATGATAATTCAATTCTCACATGACAGATATGTTAACTTGTCACTTATTCCACCATAGACATTATTTTCTAAAACTGAACTAATAACCCCAAAGTTTAGTGTTTTCTTTTAAAAATGTAGCTTCTAATTAATATTTATGGAAGATGATCCTATAGACTATCATAATTACTTAGCAAAATGAGGTATGCATTAAACTTTTATTTCTTAACACAGCACATCCACAATATCATGTTTTAGTATACTTACTGCAGATAACAAGTAACGATGAATCAAAATTGAATGAAAGCTTAACAATTTCATTAGTTTCATACAAGGCACTAATAAAAAGAAAAAATGGCCATAACAATAAAGTATGAATTTTGAAAATAAATCACATTGGAGATTAAATTATCCAACAATTTATCCAATTAGGATTATCTTGCATGGAACAGGAAATAAAGTAAATGTGATCACACAATATAAATAGCCTTTTTTTTTTTTATCTTGCTGACAAGATAGACTTATTAATTTAGATTTTTCCATGAACTCTATACAGCTTCATAGCAAGCCCAAAGAACAAATGTCACTCTGGAAGCTTTTGTTTCTGCACTTTTAGAAGTCTATTCTCTTGTATGCTTCATGTAGGTAAAATCACACTTTTCAGAAGCCATAGACCCATACAATCAGAAAAACTTGTGAGTATATTTATATCTAAATAGTTTTCTGTGTGCATAGCTAAACTTCTCACTTGCTGTTTCTGAAGAGTAGATTTATTTCTTTTTCTTTTCTATTCCACTGTGCCTCAGGCACTATTTTGCCATGACTGTATCACTGTCTTGGAAAAGACCTGTTAATTCCTTCAAATCTTCAAATCTTATTCCAGAAAATATTTATTACATGCATTGAGAGTGAGATACATTCATTTAACTTTCTTTATGTAACTACAACTCAGTAGTCGCATGACTAAGCACTTGTAAGGTGCAATTTATCTGATCTACTTTTGCCATCTACTTTAGGATGAGATGGATCACCCCTACAACTGCCTATTGCTGTCTGTTGAGTCTAAGGTGACTCAGATGCAAATGTCTACATTTGTTTCAATGAACTTCATAGTGAGGATTTAATCTAGATGAGGGAACTGTTATAACACAACTGACCTTCCAACATGAAATGCTGAATCTTTGCTAGTAATTCCCCTAATTTATTAACTGGTGCTGAGATCATAACAACCAGTTCATTGCCCTGTTTAGTAAATTTAACAATCACGATTAAAGGCTAGGGAAGCAGATATGGAGAAATTATATTCTTGGTTGAGAGACAAACATTACATTTTAGCTATAAGGTGCAAGATTTTTTTCCCGTGACAAGCAAAATTCTAGAAAAAAGCTTAGTGACCTGATTATAACTAAATGATCTGTTTCTGGTGTTCTGTGTGTTCCCAAAGCACAGTTTTATGAAAGCATTCCTTTAGCTTGAAATATGATGTGCTCAACATAGCACATTTGTCCTTAAGGCTGTATGATTATGCTTTTGCAAGCACCTAGACAGCACTTTTCACCCACAGATCTCAAACAAATTTACAAAAGTAGGTATCTGTCACTGACAAGCATTTGTCTTATGTCCCATGATGTCAAAGTTGCGTGCACAGTCTTGTCATTAAAAGAAGTGCTATGTATCATACAATAAACACCGACATTCTGCAAAGAATCCTTGTGGTCTGAAGTTAATGTTTATCTTATTTTCATTTTTGCAAGTGAATACTTTTAGAAAGGGAACACATCCATCCACCTAGGAATATACACATTCAGTTTACACTAAGAGAAAAATACATATTAGTAATAGTATAAAAGTAAAAAAAGAAAATCAGTGTTTAATCTGTTAAACAATAGAAAAATTCTTATGAACTAGTGATACTGTCATTGAACTGGAGAGAGTTTGAGAACAAGCTTGCTCTGGCTTTTTCACCCTATGATTTGGAATCTGCTCACAGTACTGCCAGCTTAACCAAAAAGGATTAACTCTCATATCCAACTGAGAACACAGATAATTCTCAGTAATTGGTAAAAAATGAAGATGAATGGGGCTGAGAGATAAGGAGCAATTAGCTCATCAGCAGTTACAGCTGTGCACTCAATCCGGATCCATCTCTTGAGTCTCGGCCCCTTTTAAAGAACCCAAGCAGAATAAGCACAGGACACCCCCTCCCAAAAAATTGCCATACCTGCCCATCATTCCTCTGTCTTCCATTTTATTTCCATGCTATACAAAGACACCTGTCATAGCATTCTGTGTAAATTACTACCTCTCCCAGGACCTGTATCTACAGCCAATCTTCTTTTACATTAAAAAAAAGAAAAAAAAGGAAAAAGAAAAAGA
>QWTY01022926.1:0-18601 GCA_008033365.1 Pseudorectes ferrugineus | reverse complement strand
TTTTTTTTTTTTTTAAGAAAAAATGTGCTGTCTCTTCAGGGTTGGTTGTCAGGCAGGTTTTATCTGTTTCTTCAGGTTTGTGAGAAGGTGCAAGTTAAAACAAGTATGTTGTATATAAGGTGTGTATTTTTGTAGTATTAAATGAGGAATTGAGGTTCTTTCATTAGGCAAAATCGATTGAGAAACTGAAAAACTTGAAATGGCACAGTGAATGTTCTTCATAAAATTAATATGTCAATGCTCACAATAATCCATAGTAGAAGCTATGTGTTTTATTAAAAAGGAGTCATGTTAGAGCTTTCTAAAACTAAACCACTGCTCTACAAAACTGGCAGTCACAAAACTAAGATTTTGAAGGTCAAAGCTGAATCATACTGTGTGCTCTAGGCAGGGTTTGTTCCTTGATTATTTGTTGTTTTTGTGCAGTACGATACATGTAGAATACTAGTGACAACTTTCTAGTGTTCTGGAAGAGTAAATCACTTATTAAATTTAGTGAAATTACGTTCCTTTTCCTGTGGAAGTTGGTTGCAGAAAGCATTCTGTCTGAAATCGTTAAACTAATGCTGCAACAAGATTGTATTTGCAAATGACTTAAATGACTGAAATTGCTTTTAAGTAATAAACAAGTGATAGCTGTGTATTTCATTAAATTTTCACTCATGTTTAAAACTGTGCCCTTGAAAATAGGCAGTTTTTGGTTTTCTGCATAAGAGGTTAACAAGTGCAGAGCATAGTTTTTGTTGAGATGGCAGAGCCAGTACCAGTCTCTGAGAGGAACACACTCTTGGTGTAGCAGCCATTTTACTACAAGAAAAGTTTTTATGCCCAAAAGATGCCAACTGTAGGCAAAAGCAGGCACAGCATGCAGGCAGCAGACTCAGACCTATGAAATTACTTTTTCTTTTTGGCTGAAATGTCCTGGCTTCCATGTTTTAGTTTTTATCTCCATAACAGATCTTAACTATGAGTGAAAGTGCATCTGTGTTGTACATTTTTTAAACGTTGGTTTAGTTTCAGTTAGTCTTGGTGATCAAGATATGTAAAGTAAAGCCATGTGGTGCTGTGCCTGTCTATTTAAGGAAATCTCTGTTTTCATCCAGTCCCTTGTGGGAGTTGAACCTAGATTTTAGAACTGCTGAGGAGGGAGCTAGTAGGTGGTCTGCATCATTTCAAAGGCTCTAATGGTCATACAAGTGTTAAGTGAAGTGCTTGCAGTATCTTAATAAGTATCTTCTGAGCTTTTAACTTTGTGAAATGAGAGATGCTGGAAGTAGTGTGGCATTTTGCTGTCGTAGTGATGGTAACAGCTAGTAGTGATGCAGCTTCACAACTTAGCACTTTTTTGTCCTCTTAGTGCTAAGGAAGCAGCTATTATTGTGAGAAGGCTTAAGATTACAGATAAATACTCTGATTAAGTAGTAAGAATGTTTTTTTAATTGAGGAAGATGAAGATGACTTAACGTTTCTATTCTTGTCTCATATTAAAGGCTCCTTGTCATCTTATCCCTTCTTTTCAAACTGTGTTCTAGTTTCTGTTTCAGCAGTCTTAAGCATTGCTAGTTAATACATATGCAATATAAATATATTTTTAGATGTAGATCCTATGTATATTTTAATATTGAAAGCAACATTTTTAAATTCATCTCAGGAACTGCAAAGCTACAGCTAAGGCTAATTATAATTTATTGTTTTATATAGTTTAGTGCTAATTTCAGTTGTTTGATGTCCAAATAACTTTGTACTTTGATTTAGACTTGAAAAATATTATAGTCTCTTCAACCTTTTTTAAAATGTCTTCTGTTTTTACAGTCATTAATTATCATTTTTTAAGCAATGTGACATTAATGAATGATATCTGTATGTGCAACAGAATCCACTGTGTAAATAACTTTTTTCCTTCTACCTTAGGAAAGTTCTGTATAAATTAAGTCAATTCAGGTAGAAATTAAATTGTTGTACCACTGTGGACTAAGCATACTAACGGTATTGAGTTCCTGGTATTGAAGTGTCCTAATAGAAATCAGTGGTTAAAAGCAGGATAAAAACCTTTTGTCTGCTCTGTAATTAGTATTTGAAGAATCTGGGTGTGGATGGTCCTGTACATTAGCAGGAACAGAAAAACACAAAACTTGTTAAATAAGGTATACTCTATAATAGCAAGCTGAATGTGGATTGAGTAGGCTTTTAATGTGAGAGTGTGAGTTTAATTTGTATATTTAATGCCTTACAAATTTTAAATGAAAATGTATTGAGATTTTGCACTGACTTGCACTGATACTTGTAGCTGTTATCTCTTGACTAATTTGTGCAGCTTACCTGTGAGTGACACAGGATTTTCTGTTTGTTTGAGGAATTTTAAGTAGCACATCATTTTAGGGTGAAACACCATAATTCCAAATAAATTGTCAGTGTTTTTTCCACCAAAGTACTGCTTTCAATAAATTTTAGTATTTGGGCAAGCTTAGACCTTAAGAAGAGAGAAGCTGAGTGTGTTAAGTAGCTGACTGGCAAAGTGATCAGCCAGCAGGAAGGGAAATCACCAGTCACTGGCCTCATTGTAATTCTGAACTAAGTGTTAGGGAATCTCTCCAGTTCTAATTGATAAACTGAAAGCAATGATGACAGAATGCTCTGAAATTAAGAAGTGAAGGGTAAGCACTTTTGATGAAGTGCTGAACAGGTTTTGGGTCTGTTCCGAGATAGATGATGCAACTTGCTAATAACGTGATTCAGTGTGGTCACTGTTGGGATGAGAACTGATGGTATCCATAGCCTGTTACACTGCATCTTTGGACATAAAAATCTAAATGGTGGCAAATCAAGCCTCGGAATTCTGATAGTCACCTTTGCTTTAATTTTTGCATGTGACTTAACCTTCTGAAAGGCTAAGAATGTAACATTAAAGATAGGTAAAGGTGTTTAAATATCTGGTGATAGAAAAAGACAAAATAGAAAGTAAATACATATTGTTCAGGATTTTAGCTGGAATGTGTTGGTAACAGCTTCATTTCAAACCAAATAAAAGAAAATACTGTGCTGGTAATGTATGTAACTTTTGATTTAGTATTATTTAACCAGTTTGCCCTGTTCAGGCTTTCAGAAAAAGGTAAAAAGCTAGAATTAAGAGATGATGTTGAAGGGATCCAGTATAACTTGTCATTTTGTACCAGAGATGTGAGAAAAAATTTTGAATAGTAGTTTCATAAGTTAAATTTTTACTCTTCTTTTTCTCAACTAACATTTGTTATGTTGTTAATAGACCCATAGGGGAGCAAAAAACAGTGGATGAAAATTGCTTTCTTTTCACTGGAAGTTCCTCTGGTTGCTTTCAGATCATCCTGTGAAAGTGTTGGAGTGCTGCTCTGGTAGTTATTGATTAAATGACCGAAAGTTTGATGAAAGTTATTTGTGCAGAGACAGAGTTTTGGAGCACTTCATCTTCGGGATGAAGTAGTTTCATTTAGTTGTTTGGGTTTCTGTTGGGTTTCTTTTTTGACAGGTTGTTGTGTCCACTAACATTGCTGAGACATCATTAACAATAGATGGCGTCGTGTTTGTGATTGATCCTGGCTTTGCAAAACAGAAGGTAAGTACTATTTTTTTTCTCTTTGTAGTAGGAAAGTTGATGGAATCTGATTTGCTCGGGCAACTCTTCCTGTTGCAAACACTGATAGGTTTTTTTCTAGTTAAAATCTTGAACTTGGTTGGTTTAGATTTGTTTTGTTTTTAACTTAAGATTTTTACGGTTTGTACTTAGTCCACAAACTTTAGCTAGAATAATTTTATTTTAAAAAAGAAAGAAATGTGAGAATTTTGAGTTAGACTTGGAGTATAGTTTTTCTAGATACTTTAGGAAGGGTAGTTTTGTACTGTGTTTCTATGCTTGAGGATGCTCAAGCAAAGCAAAGAAATTGTATGAAAGTAAATAAAAGTGGTTCTAGATGCCTCCTCTTCTTTTAAGTCACCGTAGAAAACTCCAGCACTAAAATGAGAAGAAAGAAATGATACCTGCTGTTTCATGTCAGTATTTATCATGTACTGTTGTAGCCCTGAAGATTGTAATCAAGCTTGTATTGTGGTTCTTCGAACATGATAGGAAGTTCAGAGGAACTAAAGTAGCTTTCCTACAGTCAACCTAGTAACTAAATAAAATAAAAGATGAATCTCATTGTCTACGTTCAGTTTTTTCACTAAATGTAGCTTTCTTTATAACTTGGTTTCTTAGTCTTTTCCTTTAATAGTGGTACACATTTTCAGTCTTTTTAACTTTTGCAAAACGAGACAGACACACAGCAGAATGTGAGTACAGCCAGCGTGTTTTCATGCACTAGTTTCATTCGCCATTAAGGCTGAACTTTTTTCACAAATAGTTCTCATTACGGAAGGTATTCTTCCAGTATAAGAACTAAAGTTTCTGTACCTATTTTATACTGAGTCATACCAGAAGGATCTTAAAACATGGACCGAGAATGTCTTCAGCTGAAACTACTATTTGACTACTGCCCTTTTTTTCAGTATATTCCCTTCCATGAGCCCTATTGAGTTGGCAGGACTGCTGTTTGGGTATGACTGCAGTGGAAATTTTACAGTAAATACCAGCAGATATTTTGTACTGTGACAGTCTTCATGTACCCTTGAAATACAGTTTTCTTTTGTCATCAGCCTGATCTTTACAGTTGTGTAAAACCTTAATGCTAGATTTTTTTTTATCTCTAGAATATGATTATTCGACCTCATAGTTAGATCAAGACAACGTTTTTGTGGGATTTTTTGAGCATCATGAGTGTTTAGCACTCTGTAGAACAAATTGGACACATTCCTTTTGCTATCTAAAAATACATTTAAGAGTGGGGAGCCTGGCAGGAGTTGCTGTTAACAAATGAATAAAAAATCCTGTTCTCTAGGCAGTTGTATTTGAAGCTCTCCAGTCTTTTGTAGCCAGTTTTTTTTTCTTTTCAGATACATACAACTTGTGATTTCCTAGTCAGAAGCTGTGTTTAAAAATAAGTTTAAAGCAGTTTGGATTGTTGTCTTATCCTTGAACATTGTTTATTCTTTTACCTTCTGTCCTGCTCTGCCTCCACTTTGAAATAGGTGTACAATCCTCGTATCAGAGTGGAGTCTCTCTTGGTGACTGCGATCAGTAAGGCGTCTGCCCAGCAGCGAGCTGGCCGTGCTGGTCGTACTCGACCAGGCAAGTGCTTCAGGCTTTATACAGAGAAGGCCTACAAAACTGAAATGCAGGTAAGATTGGGGGTTTTATATTGTGTTTATAAGAATGTCTGATTCAGGTTGTTGAGTGCTGTGCTATTAAACAAAATCAGAATTTGAATGCTTCTGTAATATAAAGTGTCTTGAAGAAGTGTTACAAATTTTCTTTTTTTTTTTTTCCCCCTCATTCCCCCAGGACAACACATACCCTGAAATTTTGAGGTCTAACTTAGGATCTGTAGTATTACAGCTCAAGAAGCTTGGTATAGATGATTTGGTGCACTTTGATTTTATGGATCCTCCAGGTATCTCTTTCTATCTTTCCAATCTTTATTTTTGTGACTACTTTATATAATGACAACATGGAATAAATTCTTTTATTGCTTTTTTCTGGTTTTTTATTGTAATCTGTAAGGAATGTCTTTTGTTAATCCTGAAATTTAGTGCTCTGTGTCATATCCAAGCAAGCTTTTTCTGTTTCTTTCTGTTTAAGAACTTGTAGTGGAACCAAGGAATCTACTGGATGCCCCTTGTGTTCAGAGAATAAGAGAAAATTCTTGGCATTAGAAAGTCTGTTATTTGAGGTTTTTTTACTTATCACCTTGATTACACATTCTAATTGTGCAATCAGTTAACAACTGCTTGTAAATAAAATGGGCTGATGTTTTTAAAGCTGAATATGTGCTTTGGCTCAAACTATAGTTTATGTGCATCTTTCTTCTAAGTGTTAAATGTTCATACATGCTTCAGAAATAACTTACATTGTTAATTAAAAATGTAAGTCAGCCATATATAAATATGTGAGTTAGTTGTTTTTTTCCCCTAAAATAAAAATCTTACATAGTCTGTAAGTTTTTAAGTAGTTCTACAGAACAATTAAATTCTTTGTTCTGTGCAACATCTGTCATAGCTTAGGAGAAAGACTTTTGGATTTCCTTTTATTTTTCTTTGTGGGTTAATGCTGACTCTGTGAGGAATGCAAGATAAAGAGAATATTCTTAGTGGCTTTCTGAAAGACTGTAGGTATCTAGAGTTGATGTGGCTGAGATTTTAGGACTATTGATCTATTTAGTATGGAACAAGGGAAGAAGTATCTGCAGGGAGAAGTGATATTACTGGTACTGAATATTTCACAATGCCACTGCTGTCTGAATTCTGAAAAGCAGTAATCTTCAAATATTCAAAGCTTGCGATTAAGTTTCAAGCTTTTCTAAATAAGTTTTCCTCCCTGCCGCCCCCATTCATTCGTGCTTGGGTGTGTATTACTAGATTTGGTAACAGTTTTGCATTTGGATGCTAGTGAATGGAGAACAGAAAAAAAAGATACCTAATAATGGTCTGTACTTCCTCAGTTTTTGCTGATTCAGAGCAGTTTGGTTAATGTGAGAATTTACATATTTTTTTCTTTCAGCTCCTGAAACCCTGATGAGAGCCTTAGAGCTTTTGAATTATCTGGCTGCTTTAAATGATGATGGAGACTTGACTGAGTTGGGGTCCATGATGGCTGAATTTCCATTGGATCCACAGCTGGCTAAAATGGTTATTGCAAGCTGTGACTACAACTGTTCTAATGAGGTCCTATCTATTACTGCCATGTTGTCAGGTAATAGCAGGAAAAGAGAAATTAAACAAAATGCAGATCTTCAGTTTGGGGAAAATTTAATTTTTCCACATCAGAAAAATAACATAAATATATTTCTAATAAAATTAGAATTGTTTTTTAAAACTTCATATATGGGTTCAGTCATTATGGATTTATGTAGAGACCTTGAAGCTAGTGAGTAGTAATGTTAAAAAACTAGTGCATAAAATGATCTAAGAGTTTGCTCCTAAGATCAGTTAAAAGTATATAAATTTGTATTGCTGGGGGTGGGGAACCAGGCTAGTGGAAAAGAAATTTCTATTTAGGTTCATAGTCAGGCCCAGAAGTGTCATCTTAGCCACTGATTTTTAAGGCAGTGAAATCTGTTTTGTGTTGTGCATTCTTCTGCACTTTGATAAATCACAGTCTTCCCAAAGGGATTAGAGTATAATTTATATTAAATCTCAATCTTGTACGTGATAAATTTTTCAGTCATTAAATGGCAAAACTGGAGAACAGTCAGTACTTTCAAAGGGAAAAAAGAAGCTTGGAAGGAAGATGTATCTTTATAAGAATTAACTCAGGTGTACAGCTGTACTCCGCTGCTGTTAAATGAATAGCTCTGTGTCAGAGCAGAGCTGCTTGCTGAGAGAGCTTAATGAGAGGAAAATGTTACCAAGCAAACCTTGTATTTAATTTCCCCATTGTGTAGCAGTGACTTTGTTTTATAACTGGAGGTCATAGGACAAGCAGCAGGTTTTAATCCATTATGAAAATGGGGGCGTTCTTACTCATAAGTACTCTTTTGTCTTTGGGATGTGGTATTTTACCAGGCTCTCCACAGTGCAGGTGTATTGCTGACATGCTTAACTTGGTCGGATAGAGAAAAAAAAAAGTTTTGACTAAGTGTAAAATCTGTTGCTTCAGTTTAGTCTTACAGTGTATTTATATGAAAGTCTTTAAGAACAAGTTAAAATGTTTTTTCAGAGTTATGATTGTTCAGACTCAGAGCAGATGGGCAGGGCAGAATCATAATATTTTTCTTTAATTAAATGGTAGGCTTAATTGCGGAGGTGGTGGTAGGTTGGTGCCTGTCTTTCTCTTCTCTTCCCCCTTCTCCCCCCAGTATCTACTATAGAACAAGTCAGTTTAGAATTTTTGTCCGTGGCCTTCAGCTGATTTGCCTTACTCCTTTTCCAATTTACCTTTTCCCAGGCCATGATACCTTCTTTGTTTTAAGCCACAATTAACGTAATGAACAATAAGTTTTGGGGGGAAAATAAAAAGTGGATTGAAGCTGGTTAATGTATGGGTCATAACTAAAACACTACTCTTAAAAATACCATAGTCCTGGTCTTTGTGAGGGCTGTTTCCCAAAGTAAGCACTTCTTTTAAACCAGCAGCGTAATAGTACGTTTTGGTGCATTAAGTGCACATAAAGATTGTCAGGCTCTTGATACCAATCCATGTTTTAAGTTTGGACTGAATGGGAAACCAGGTGACAGAAAAGAACAAAAATAACATTAAATAAATGAGCAGATTAAATGATAATACTTCATTTTATAAAAGCCATGGTGTCATGCTGTGGTATGGAAAATACTATTACTTTTTCAAAACACTGAGTTAAGCCAGTGATAGAATAATCTGGATTTTGCTTTTATTAGTATGAGTTAGAAATGAAAATACACTTGATATTATCTCTTTTTTCAAATGCAGGACCCACTATACAGGGTGTTTATTTCACACCTGCATTTCCATTTTCTTTAATGCATTGGTCTTTGTTGATTTGTTACCATGATTCACTGTTGCAGTGTGATTTTTTTTTTTTTTTTCCCCCCTCAAGTTCCATCTGGTATTCAGCTCACAGTATCTAGTGCTTTGGGGCTTTTATGCAAATTTAGGAATAAAATAAAGTAAAACTACATAACACCGCACAAAAAAGCCCTTGTTTGATAGGGATACGTCATATGCAAAGAGATGTTCTCATGTGGTCGTGGGGCTTCAGTTAATGAGAAAACTAATGTAGTCCCAAGCAACTGGAAAAAGATAAAGGATTTTTAGTATTTAATCATTAATTTTATTGAAATTTAACCTCTTAAAAATTACACCTACTTGAAACCAAACTGATTTCTTTTCTGGTGTAGATCTCTATAAAGTAAATCACAGAATGGGTAAGGTTGGAAGAAATCACAGTGGGTGACCTGGTCCAACCTCCCTGCTCCAGCAGATCCAGCTCCAGATCTCTTATAACTACTTTCAAGATCTTGTGGATTGATATCAATCTTACAACTTACTAGAACATTGACAGACCATGAATTAAGTTGACTGCAATACTGTTTATGGTCTTTGCTAGTTTGTATCTAGAAAAGAAATGGTAAAACATGATTTTTGGACAGGAGTCAGATGAGTCAGATGTATGTAAGAGAATATAATGATAGAGAAAGCTCGTCATGTTGCATTTTTTGATATATATTTGTTTGAAGTAGTGCCAAAGGACGGTTTAACCTTCCACCACTACCGCTACCATCACAGCCTTTAGACTTATTAATACCTTCATTCACATGTTTCTGTATACCAGTGCTGATAGCAATACCATTTGGGAAGAGACCTGACTGGTGTGTTCTTGTCTAGTAACAGACTTACGATAATCAAACCTCAAGTTGGTTTTGACTGTGCTAGTAAACTACAGTTTCAGAACTATGTACTTTGTCTGTAGGGGCTTTCTGAAAAAGCAAATTTGTAATGAAAGAGTTTCATTCCATGGGGTACTCGCTCCTCGTAGAGCTATCAGCACTGGATTTGAACTAAGATCTGTTTAGCCTTCCAGTCTATGTAGGTAACCTTGATGGCCTTCAGACTAGAGATTTTGATGCCTACATATAGTTCTATTAAAATAATCAGGTACTCTGTAGCTTTGAAACCCTCTTGTCTTACAGATGTGGTTAGGTGTTGATGTACCAAATCAAGGTAGTAAACAGTCCAAGATGCAGTTGGAGGCCATCCTGCCCTGCCCTATGCTCTGTGAACTGACCTAGCTAGGCCTTGTTCCTCTATCTGTGAATGCGTGACTCATCGATATGGGCGTTTGTGTTGGGCCCATACCAACCTTGTTTAGTCCCACAGTGTTTTGTTCGCCCCACGGAAGCAAAGAAAGCAGCAGATGAAGCCAAGATGAGGTTTGCCCACATAGATGGAGATCATTTGACGTTGCTGAATGTCTACCATGCTTTCAAGCAAAGTAAGTCTGCGTCTGTTTTAGTAAAATTATTTGTTATGCTTTGTGCTGCCAACTTCGGTTTCTGGGTTCCAAGAACAGTTGAAAGGCTTGGGTTTTGTTATTTAAGTGCTACTTTCCTTTGGGGGTCAAACAAAACCAAAAAACTACCCAAGCAATCTTGTAATAAACTGATGAGCATGCAAACAAGCCAGGCTTTTAAATCAATGCTGGGTAACCTTGGACAGAAGGAAGCAAGTGTTCCTGTAATTAAGAAATATTGGAAGTTTATCTGACATTAATTATAAAAAAATCTGCATAATTGCTTAGTGATTTTTCAAGGAGAGCAGTGCAGAAAAAAATGTGAATTTGGAGAAGGATATGTTCCTAAAACAAAAACCTTTTTAATCCTAACTTCTTAATGTAGTTGGGAATTCTGTAATAAGGTTTGGGAGTAGATTAAGAGGCAAAGGGATGATGCATCAACAAGAAGTAACGTAGAACTGTGTAATACATATGTTTCAATTATGTAATTTCTGTGGATGGAATTTAGAGAAAATGTATGATCCTTTTCAGTGTAGCTGAAATACATTTTAGCAGCTTAAAGAAGATAAGAATGAACAGGTGAAGCTAGGAGTTCTCTTGAAAAATGAGAAAGTGGCCCACTTTTTTTAAGTGACTTATATGGGTGGCAAATAAAAAGATTGCTATAAACTGCCAGCTGTGTAAACTTAGGTGGTCCAGTTACATTTTCCTGTAAGCAAACAAAAAACCAGTCTTTTTACCCTGAGTAAAAAGAAATGCAGCTTAGTGCCCCTTTCTGTTGTAGGTCTGATTTAGAGATTTTGTATTGAAACCTTCTAACACTACCATTAAGTGACAATCCAAAGTAAGGGCAAAAGTACAAACAAATGTTTTCAGTTTGTTTAAAACAATAGCTGAGAAACTTGTATTAAACATCTTTGAATTGAAGACGTGTTGCTTGTTTTTTGCCTGTTAGCTTTTTTGTTAATAGGATCCAGGATGTCTTGCAGACATTTTGTGCATGTTTCTGGAGGTCATTGCTTTAATACTCACTGAGGGATGGAGTTATTTCAGGAATCATCTTGTGAAATTGTGAATTGACTTCTGGGATCAGGAGACAAAATACTACTGCTGTTTGTATCTAGAACAATATAAAACATCTATGGGTTATCTATGATGCATAGTTCAGTTGGCTCAGAAAGTAGCATGCTGTGGTACTGTACAGTAGAATCATAACTGTCCAACAGCTTCATTCATACTTCTTTTAAAATATATTCTGTAAGGTGAAGTGCAGAAAGAACTTGGACTTACCTCGACTTCCATAACCTTCATTCTTTTCAATGCAAATTAAGAAAAGTCTCTTCTTTCCAAGAGTTACCTCAAGTTTTACTTCTTGTTAAGGCTGGCTTTGTTGGATTATTAAACTGACAAAGATTAGAAGAGCATTACTTGAAAAGTAAGAGAATTGCTAGGGAGAACTGGGTTTCTTGATGTGAAACATGCAGGTATTTATACTGACAGAATGGCTGAGGCTTGCTGTTTCAACAGATTTCTTCTCAGAGCTATCAGCAGTAGGAACAGTAAGAGTACAGAGTTCTGTTACAGTTGCTGTATTCTACCAGTCATATTTACTTAAACTGCTGTGAGGTGTGTCACACTTAGAACAGACTGTATGGGTCTTAGCCGTTACTTGAGTGCTTAATTTAAGTAGGGTTTAATTTCTCAAATACAGCATAATTATGTACAGTTGTCTTGTGTATTCATTGCATGCTGCAGTTAAAGATTGTGCAGTGCTCCTTATGTCATGTTATGTTTTACACTTCATGTTTGGAAGATGGTTTTTCTAGTTGCAGGATAGGGTTTTTGAAATGCCCAAAATTTAGTGGTGTGGTATTTCAGCAAAACAGCGATTGTGTTCATGTTATGTTGGTGAGGGGAGAAACCCCTGATTTTCTTCTGTCCTGACCACATGCTTTCTGAATAGAAAAGTTTTTGCAAGTTACCTAGTGCAAGAAATTGACTGAATAAACCAAGATCTGTTATCGTTGATAAAAGTTTATGGATATTTTTTTCTGGTTCATCTGACTGATGAATCAGTTAGTTGCTATTTTATTTACTTGTTCTAATTTTGATTCATGTTTTCCAATGTTGCAGATCATGAGTCGGTTCAGTGGTGTTATGACAACTTCATTAACTACAGGTCCCTGATGTCTGCAGACAATGTACGCCAACAGCTGTCACGAATCATGGATAGATTTAATTTGCCTCGTAGAAGCACAGATTTTACCAGCCGAGACTATTACATCAACATAAGAAAGGCATTAGTTACTGGGTATTTCATGCAGGTATGTGTGTATTCTCATAGGGAACTTAGTTCAGTGTTTATGTGGCTCATAATGTTAGTACGGTTGTTACAATTTACTAAAGCTTAATAAATGTTACTTATACATGGCTAACTGTATTGCCACCTAGTCTTTGTCAGGTTGCGAAGTGATGACTCAAGTAGCACGTTCTTTAGTCAAATGGAAAAGAAGTTGTAGGGAATCTTACCACCGTATCAAAATCTCGTTTCTGGCATGACCATTCAGGACGTAACTACATAAAACATTGCAAAGTAACTGCAGAATATGTAGTTCTAAAATTATTTGTAATCTGATACCAAAAGGGGAAGTATAGTGGTATATAAATATGAAAAATATGTGATCTTTACAGAAAGAGTATTTTCTTCTGTATATTTTTCCATATTTATATTTCACTTTCCAATTACATGAGTCAGATACTGGAGCACAGGAGCAGTTCTGTAATCTCAAAATGTATACTGTTTGAAACTCATTTGCCACTTGAGCCAGGATGCTGTGGAAGCCAGTCTCCACTGCTGCCAGCTGCACGCTTTGCCTTTCAGGTTAAGCATGCCCCAAGCTGGAATGAATGCTGCTTGGGTTTTTGTTTGTTATTTTTTTGTTTGGTTTTGGTTTGCTTTTTGTTTTTTTCCCCCTTAGTCCCATCGTGCTGTGTTTTTTCTCTTCAGCATTCATCCTTAGGACTGCTAGAGTCTCTTTGCTGGCTCTTGCAGATACAGAGCTTGAATCGTCATCCTCATTGACTCTGGACTGTTGTGATAATGCTTTTCCTAGCAAAAATGCATTTTGACACATCTCTGCTGGAGCCTAATACCTCGCTTCTGGAGAGCACAATCTTGTTATCTTTAAGAGGCTGACCAGTGCCCATAGCATTTCCTGGTTTTTCCCTCGGGCTGTGCTCTCATGGTGTTTGAACACAAACACTTGCCAGTTGGTCAGCACTGTGCAGGTGAGGATGGCACAGGCCTGACAAGCGCTGCAGTTACACACCCAAACTGGGGCACAGACTTGGGCACCCTGTCCTTAAACCGCCCCTGCCAAGTGCTGTCTCCAGGGCTCAGACAGCCAGTCTGCAGCAGAAACATGTTCCTGGGTTTTCAGAATACAGAAATATCAATGTCAGCAACTGCATTTCACTGTAATGCAAATGGGAGATTATGGCTGTTGGCTGCTTTTAAATATTAAAATGGTTCTAAAGCCTTACTTGCTGTAACCTTTCAGACAAGCAGGCTGGAACTGTGTTCAGTCCTTGAATTTGGGACATGTTTTCTGCATATTTCTTGGCGAACGCTTCAGAACACATTCTCACCTACACCTTTAATTCTGTAAATGTTTTGAGAGACAAAGAACAGTTCTGCCCAGCATTTCATTTTGGGCCCCGGGCATGTCTGAGTGCCACAGCTGCACTTTTGTTTGGCACCATACCCCATACCTTCTTGCACTTAATTGGACCTGTGGGGAGGTCATGTACTTGGAAGTTGGTGTGCTGTCAGTTTATGTTACTCAAAGTGAAACTCTTCCTCTAATTGGTGTTTTCCCATTAGAAAATGCCTATTCCCATGGATGGGGAGCTGCACCATGTTGGTGCAAGTAGATTTTTGGTCTCTGTGTCTTAGGAGTTAAAGACCTGACTTAGTAATTTTGCTGTGAATAGAGGAGTAAGTAGGCTTATGCAGATGAAAATTAAAGCCTGTCTGGAAGTCTCCTTGGGCTTCCATGATCAATAGGTTGTTTACCGCCTCCCTCACCCGAAATGCCTAATTTAATTTTTGGGGTGTATCAAGAGATAGCTATAGCAGACCTGTTGAAACTATTTGGAGTGGAAGCCATTTCAGCAGTTACTCTTCTGCTTTAAAGTGCTTCAGTCCATTTTAGTTTGAGTTTCTTCAGCTCTTTAAACCTCCATGATAGTGTGATACCTATTTGACCTTGACTCTGAACCTTCTGTGATGAATTCCACGTTGCTTTAAGTAACCTTCAGTAGAAAAATTTTAAATACTCATATGTTACTTACCAGCAGCTGAAGTACTTAAAATCATTGTCTGTATACACATTACACCCTCTCCAAGCCAATATTCAGGCTGTAGCATTTGGGGTTCTTGTTCAGAAAACCTTAGTAATGAAATGCATACATCATCCTTTGTCCTCTTAGTACAGAACATGTGTGGAATTCCAAGTGTGGGCACTTGCAAAATGTGTGCATGTACTGTAGATAGCTTCTGCATGTAAAGTACTAAGGTCTGTGGACAACACATGGCAGAAGTTGATTCTTCAAACTTTATAAATTTAAAAAGGCAGTGTCAAGTGGACAAAGCAGTAGCAGCCATTGTCCTGAAATAATTCTTATTTGCTGCATTGTTTTATACTTTGGTAATTGCCTACTGTCCTAAAACCAGTCATAAAATTTCACTGTAGAATTTTCTGTACTAATCAAGACCTCTGTTTTATGTCAGACAGTGTAGGCTTGTACTGACTATTGTAATAATACTGGTTATGTAATCAACACTGAGTACTGTATGTTTACCTGCCTTCAGTTGTGTGTCAGAGACAGATAAATGTGGAATTTCTGCTGGTGATGAATCATCTCTTTACCCTTCATATTTAAAAGCAAATTTGAATTCCAGTAAATCTGCCATAGACAAGCAAAGTGAATAGTAAAATAATTTAAAACTGTCAATAGTTCTGTGTATAGTAAAACTTCTGGAAAGATAGATATTGACAAGAAGTTAAATGTCTTACAAAATTTTTGTGCTGTGTCTCAGATTTCTTCTAGTTTTTATAATGCAAACCTTTTTTTAAAAGAACTTTCTATATCACACATCAGAATATGCAAAGTATATGTAAAATACAGCAAGGGTGATGCTGGCAAAAAGAAGTTCTGATTTCTCAATGGTTTTTTTCTGGCCATAAGCTGTCGTAGAAAGGGAGAGGAATTGGCATATTGTACAGCTGTAATATATTTGTAATTTGGTAATAAAGTTCAAGAACTAGGTATAGATTATTTCTCCTAGTTCTGTTAAGTAACTAAGCATACTTTATAGAAACATCTAAAGAGGATAAATACTGTAGCTTAGTGTTAGCTGGGGATCAAAGTAAGTCACAAGAATACCCCTTAATGGAGGCTTATCCCTGATATCCATTGAAAACTAAGCTTAGAATCTTTAAAGTGTTAATAGTAGCTGAAGTAACTGTGGTAAAGACTAAGCAAAACATAGTTACACTACAGAAAGTAAGCTAAGGAAACAACATTGAATTGGAAAAGTCAAGCAAATGACAGAATATCGTAAGGATGGGTCATCTTCCTCTTTGTGATTTTGTTTTTTACCAGTTGTCAAAAGTAGCCTAGGTTTTTATCATTGTATTTTCAGTCTAGTATTGAAGACAGAACAAGAACTGATAGTTGAAAATTTAAATCAGAATTTAAAGGTGGAAGCAAGTCTTGTGGTGTTTTCAAACCAAAGAATGGATCGGGTTGGAAGGGACCACAGTTGGATCATCTGATCCAGCCTCTCTGCTCAGACAGAGTCATCCTAGAGCACATGGCACAGGATTGTGTTCAGACAGTTCTGGAGTATCTCCAGTGAGGGAAACCACAAACTCTCTGGGCAGTCTCTTCCAGTGCTCTGTCACTGTATAGTCAAGAAGTTTTTCCTCATGTTCAAATGGGACTTCAGTCAGTTTCTGTCCGTTGCTTCTTGTCCTATTGCTTGGCACCATGGAAAAGAGCCTGGCTCCATCCTCCTGCCACCCTCTCTTCAGATACTGACAGGCTCTGATGAGGTCCCTCTTCTTGAGGCTGAACAGGCCCAGCTCCCTCAACCTGTCCTCGTAACAGAGGTGCTCCAGTCCCTTCATCTTTATAGCCCTTCTATGGACCTGCTCCAGGAGCTCCATGTCTCCCTTGTACTGAGGAGCCCAGATCTGAACACTCCAGATGGACCTCACCAGGGCTGAGTAGAGGAGCAGGATCACCTCCCTCAGCCTGCAGGCAATGCTCTTCCTAATGCACCCCAGGATACCATTGGCCCTCTTGGCAAGAAAAGTATACAGATCAAGCTTGGAATCTTTCTTGGGAGATGTGACTTAGTCAGACACAGGCTATATATATCATGGTCACTACAAAGGATAAACTTAAATGACCAGTACTGTACAGGAAGTTGGATGTCAGATGATTTGCCTTCTAATTAAAATCTCATTCCTGATGCTACTTAGTCTTTGATGCTTATTTCTTGTATGGAATTATGTATATTTTGAAGTCTTCACATAATCAGGCTCCTACAATAATAGAATGGTAATAAAATAAACCTATGACACAAAGGTGGTCACTGGTGCATTTAATAGTATTCATTTTGCTTTTTAAGAATGCAGAAGAATGGTGTAAAACTTTTTAATAGATTCAGAAACACTCTTGCGTGTGCTGCAAGCAGAAATTTTGGAAATCCAGGCAACTGCCAGGGTTCCTTTGGTGCATGCTAGCATTCTTTTGTCAGAAAGAACAAGGAACAATTGCTTCTCTGAACTGTCTGTCAAGACTAGCATGCCACAATGTGTACCCTTAAATCTAAAAAGGCTGGATCTTGTGATACTATTCCTGCTTGTGACCTTTCAAGTGCATTTGGATCTAGTTTTAATGTTTGACTGAAGGCCCCTGATTTCACCTTCTAGGTTTAATGACATGATAGCTAATAAGTAAGCACAAGCATACTTAAAATTTCAGAGGAGGGTGTGTAATTCCTAATAAAATTGTGATTAGAACTTGAAGTAAAACATTTTCCTCTGGTAGCATGTGCCACTGTTTCCATGTGGGTTTGTCATGTTCATAAAAGCATTATAATTGCCTCTAAATCATCAGCCAGGTGGGCTTTCTGGGGCTGCAGAGTAATCTGTTGCAGAGATACATGGGCTGGCTTGGCACTTGACCGTTCTTTTAGAGTCATGTTCAGATACCTGAACCCTGAGATCACCAAAGAATTAGGCTATGTTCTGTAGTATTCTTGCTTGCTACTGCTACTCATCAAAAAATGAACCCATTTCCTAGACATACTTTGTATGATCCTGTGGTTTCTGCAGAAGCTCATACTTTTTATACTCTGAAAAACATCACAGAATGGTTGAGGTGAAAGGGCCCTCTAGAGGACACCTGGTCCAACCACCCCTGTATTTACAGGCACTGGTATTGCTTGCATGCCAGGGTTTCATAGGAGTGATATAAGCTGCCTCCCATTTGTCCTTGTTTTCTCCCTTATGTCAGCCTTGGTGCTTGCCTGAGCCCATTCTAAATTCTTTCAGCTCAGTGACCTGGCAGGCCACTTAGAGAGTGGAAGCAAGAATGGGCTCGGTCAGCTGTGCTGGAATAGCGCAGACCAGGAGTGAGCAGGAAAATGCAGCAGCTGGCAGATCACCATGGCTTGCTGTGGAGCCATAGCTTCACTCTGTATTTCCCCATAGAGTTGCCATCACTGACCCTGAAATTCTTTACCAGGGTGTGTGCCAACAAGCACACTTTGTAGAAACATCTGAAGAGGACAAATACTGCAGCTCACTGTTAGCTCAGGATTGAAGCCAGTCACAATAGTATGTAACCACCTAAAGGTGGCTTATCCCTGATATCAATAGTCTAAGGAAACATTTTCTTCATAATTGAGGTTATTTCAATTCTTGTCCTTCCTTGGAAATTAAGAGCTAACTGTACATTTCTGTAGCATTTATTTTTCTTTGAGTATGCTTCAGAATTGTACAAAGTCAATAAGAAACAACTGTACCATTATAAATTACATGGAAAAGGAAATTGTATTTGGGAAAGGTAGATTATAAGACTTTACTGTTTTAATAAATACGAGTGCGACTGAGGTGCTAAAGGTAAACTGTATTGAATTTAACAGCACACGTTCCTAGAATGAAACCTAAATATTGCATTGTTCTGCTCATTTCTAGGAAGAACTAGAACAGGTAAAACAGATACTTTTGTATGCATGTGTACTTTTGATCTGAAAAATGAAATTGATTTTTAAACAAAACTTCTTTTGAAAAAAATTATAATCCCACAGCAAGATGTGCTGTGTTTGTGCTGGGCCTGTGACAGATGAGTGTCTGGTCTAGTCTGGTTTGCACCTATTTAATTTTACAGGTGGTGAATTGAGTTGAGTAAAATTAAGCCTAAATCAGTACAGACAGTGTGCTGTTAATGTCCATGTAAAGGAACCTCTT
>QWTY01022920.1:2756-19972 GCA_008033365.1 Pseudorectes ferrugineus | reverse complement strand
GGTTTTTAAGAACTCTTTTTTTTTATTAGTATTGCTCCTAAACTGCCAGTAGGTATTGTAATCTCAAACTAATGAGTTTTATCTTGCTGTTCTGTGTTTCCTGAAATGTTGCATACAGGAGTGAAGCAAAGCAGATACCAGTCTTCCTGTACTGTCCTACTTCAGACTCAGAACAGAGAAAGGGATCAGCTGAATTTGAGAGGCTTTTTTGTGAGCGTGGTGCATGCAGTTCAAGCATAATGAGTATTGACATTTAATTAGATAGAAGTGTCATTTATAATAGGCTTCTCTGTTAGCTGTGCCCTTCTTCTTGGGGGCAGGGAGGGGCAAGGGAGGGAATTGTCAAATTGTCCAAATAGTTTGTTTTTCAGAGGAAATAGTTGCTTGCTACAGTACTAGCTCAGTAATTTGCTGTGTTCTGGTGTACAGCCTCCAGCTGTCTCTAACAGATTTGCCACTATCCTGTGTAGAGTGACTGAACACTCATTAATTATTATTTTTATGTTAGAAAGTATGAAAATCTGGGAGTGACAGAGCAAGGTGTTTCATCTTTAACCTTTGCCTCTATTAGTAATTATGTGATTTTTAACAGTGAAAATCTTGCTTGATATCACACAGCAGTTGTTCAAATTTGAAACCCCTTTTCAGAGAAGTAGATAAAAAGCGTTATTCAAGGATGTCTTAATTAAAAAAAAAAGTCCTTGAGTAATTTTTTAACTGAGAATACTTATTAATTTAGGCATCAAGACTGCATTGAAATCCACAGCCAACCCTATGAAATCCTTGTGTTCATAAAATGAGATGCATTAACAATCTTAGAAACTTGCCTAAGTGGCTAGAATATCAAATTACTTCTCTGCTGCTGGTCCATGTATAGGAGAAGCTGATGGTGGAGGAGAGGGGCTAAATTCAACTTCTTTTCTCTCAGCTGTTGAGCTTTGGGCCCAAAATTTTCAGAAACTGTCATATATAATTTAAGAACTGATGCTTTTTTTGTTAGATTTGGCTCTTCCTATGGTTGAGGATTGAGGATGTGGAAAAGGAGGATGTAAGAGTAGCTTATTCATTGAAATGAGGGTGAGATAATGGATGTTTTGAGGAGCACATGAGTATGTTTCTCTTTATGGCTTTCAGAAGTGAAGTAGGATTTTCCTTTGCTGTTCTATACTTCTGACATCCGTGAGGGATTTGATCAAGCAGCTCAGAGTGTCTGCAGATAGCAGAAATCTTGGAGGAATGTATAGAAGCAGCTGCAGATCAGCTAAATTTGTGTACTGTTTTCACACAGGAAGTGTGGAGACTGCTCAGGGCCAGGCTGTAAGGAAGGATGCAGGAATCCCTGACCCAGGAGCAGGAGAGTTTGGACTCTTGGAGCTGCCAGCCCCATGCAGGTGCCAGGCTAAAGAGAGCACAGTCTGGTTACCCACCAGTGGAGAGAAGTTGCAGAGTCAGCTTCCTGACTTCCAAAGCCCGTATCTCCTTGTATCCAGTGCTCTCTTTCCACAACTGTCTGGGAACACAGTAGCACTGAAGAACCAGTGGCTGTAGTTATGTTGCACACTCGCAGTAACTGTCCCAGTTGGTCAACAGTAAAAATGTGATATCCCTCTTTTTCAGTGAAGTTTTAGGGAAAGTTTAGTAAGTGGCCATACGATAACTTTTCAGGAGTATGTGATCTTCCCTAAGTAGAATGAATGTGGTCAATTTATATATAACTGATATTAAATACAATTAGAAATAAAACAGAAGGGTTTGATAGAGCCTGGAATCATTAATGATGCTGTTGCCTGGCTAGAAGTCTTGCTGGAAGCCTTGCACCTGGTGACTGCAAAGTGAAATAAGCCAATGTTTACATATCAACTTTAATGAATGATGGATACTTTCCATTATTTGGTCAGCAGAAAGCAGGAAGGAATCACAGAATCATAGAATATCCTAAGTTGGGAGGGACCCACAAGGATCATCGAGTCCAACTCTCGTAGGAACAAGTTCAGGATTTTGTAGTGCATGGGTCGATTCACTTAAATGAAAATGCATTTCTACTGTGCTTTTATTTATAAGGAATGTCCTGAAGCTGTATACTGCATCAGAATTGCTGAAAGCTTTCAAAACAAATTTTTGAAAGATAAAAAATTCAAACCTTTTCTTTGGACTTAATGTGGAATTCCCCCAGAAAAGTGCACAACCAGCTAATGTTTAGCATTTTCAAACTAGTTTGGATTAAAACATTTAATGTAGTGTCACTAACATGTTTTCAATAAATGTATATGAAGATGGGCTCTAGGTGTACCCCAGTGTTTGTTTGAATTGCAGTATGTTGTATTACTCTGTTTAAACCTTCAAAATTGTCTTTGTACTTTTAATAGGGTTTTTTTAGATATATATATAAAAAATTAGGTTGTCTGGATAACTTTAGTAACAATGGGGTCTGCATTTTACTTAATATGTTCAAGCTGCATCATGTTATAAGAATGTGGGTCTTCTATGAGTCTGACCTACTTTTCTACTTCTTGTAAGAAATTCATGTACTGTGTTGGACCCACATGAGCAGGTGGGCCACAGTGCAAATCCATGCCTTCTGGGTTGCTAAAATACGAGCTCCTAAACAAATGGAAATCTGGCAATGCGTGAGCTTCTTTAGCTGCTTTAGATGAGCCATGGAAAATGAAATTTCTCATGTCCTTGCATGCACATGTGCCTACAGTAATGTGTTGAGGTGGTTGTTTTTCTGTACATTACATCAAGAGTTCTTTTAAAGAAAGTTCGCATCAAGTCAGCAAATTGGCTGCACTCTTGGATAAATTAAATTTCAGTTAATTACCTGCTTAACCAACTGCTTATTTATTAATCTGCTTTAAATCAGTTAGTTTATTGTAGGCCCAAGCAAATTGTTGTTATACTGTATACATTTACATAAAAGAATAAAGGATGCCGAAAATTCACTTGTGGAGCTTCTGTATGCTCTTTAGTGCCTTAACCAAGCCAGTATTGCAGGAATGTTCTGCCCTTTGATAGGGAACACTCCCTGGAATTGCTTCACCACTTGAAACCCGAGCTCAGGCAGGAAATGTACAACTTACTCCCTCCACAGACCTGAGAGGTAAGTGGAGTTACATTGCACAAGTTCTGTCCTTCTCCAGTTGCTGTAGCAGCATGTTCTTTTGATTGTTAATTCACATATCTAAATATTACATGCTTAGCAGAAGACACTGAAAAATTATAAGCAGAAAACCTTTGTCATATGCGAAGATTAATCTTAAATCCAATTTAAATAATCCACCTGCATGTATAAAAATATTTTAGCATAAGTGGCCATGGCATTGCCCATGACATGGATATGCACACACAGTAGTACCTTGCTTAAGTTAACCTGCTGTTTAAGCCAGTTGTTCTCAAACTGGTTTTTTGGTTAAGTCTCAGCTTTTGTTTTTATTCCTATTTCTTTTGGGGATGCAGATTTTACTTTGAAGCTTAAATCAGTCCTCTGTTTGTTCCATACTAACTTTAGCTATAATATTTTTATTTGCAGAAGTATGCAATGAGTGTAGCTGAATTTCTATCAGATTTTCTCATTTTATATATCAATATTTGTTAGGAAATCAGCTATAATTTATAACCTTATAAGCAATAGGTAGCCATCTCACTATTAGTAAGTTTTCAAAATATATAGCAAGAATGGCAATATGTTTTTGGGAGACATAATACTGTCTGTGTTCTTGGTGCATGTATTTCTGGAAGAAAGAAGTAGTGAAGATGATACGGATACCATTTGGGGCCAATTATGCTGTAACACAAGTGTGTCAGTAAAACCAGTAATTGCAGGGTCTATCTGTGCTTAACAACTGTGTCCTTTTTGTTAAGTGTACGTGTGCTGATAGAGGTTTAAATATGGATGGTGTGCACATGATTGGCCACAAAGCAGTTCCGTGTGATAGGCCTGGCAGATCTTAGAAGGAGGAGTATTTTTGAAAGTGTATGTGATGGTGAAGTGTTTTAACATATTCCCTGCATACTTCCATAGTTTCTTTGCTGACATATAGGGAAAGAGTAACTTTGAATGTGGTTTGCAGAAGACAGTGTTTTGTTACCTTCTTCTCTATTACTTTCATGGCTGTTGTATTTCCATTTTGTAGATGCATTTCAGGATTTCAGTCATTATTCTTGTAAAACTGTGTTCTGTAATTGCAAAAACCTCTTAGTTTCATGCAAGAAACTTGTCTGCTATGAGATGGTGGTTCCAACTACTGTGTATTTTCTGTGGGACACGCAATATAATGTTTCATTGCATAATCTGAAAGTACAAAACATAGTTTCTTAAGTCCATGAAGAAAACATTCATGAATGACTTATGTCCAGCATAGTGGGAATATGAGCTTCACACCTGGAAGATGCAAAACTCCATACTGTGGAACAGCATGAGAAGTGTGTGTGTCCTATTTGTTTCTTTCTTCCTTAAAGAGAGTGGAGAAGGCGTTGCCCTTCCAGTCTGCGAGCTACATGAACTGTTGTTCTGGCCCAATATAGCTGCTCCTGTTTCCATAGCAAACTCATAATACAGTGCCTTCTTTTTTGAATTTGATCATTTCGTTTATGTACATTGAGAAAAATCCAGTCCTTGTCTGTAACTATGCAATGTTTTTTGTTTGGCTGGAGCAAAGATGATCTGTGTTACAGCAAGAACCGTGATAGATCTGCAGGTTGGGTCTGTTGAAGGGGCAGAGTGAATGGTTTCATAGTGTTAAAGGATTTTGAGGGCCACTGAGGGATGTTTTTCTTTTTGCTCACTCTTACGGATTTGTTGTCGTGTCTGAAACTCAGAAGTTTTCTGTCTAGTTTAAGGCAATGATGAGGAAGGAAAAAGTATTGCTGGTCTTGTCTTGATCAGCGAATAAGACAAAAATAGAGGAAAGAACAGGAGAAAAGGTGAGACTTGCCTTTTTCTTCTCTTAAAACATCATGGTTTCTAGCTTTTATCAAGTCTTTTTTTTTTTGCCATTCTGCTGCAAAATTGTATTGTTGAGTTAGACCCTCCTAGCTCACTACCAAATGGATTTGTGAGGCCTGCAGTACTTACTTGAAAGCTGACCAGTCCTTTGTGCACTAGTGTTTGTATTTGTGGAAAAGCGCTCTGAAGATTAGACTCACTGTTTCATGGTTGATTTGTTACTTTTTCAAATCCTTGTAAAATGTGCCTGTTCTAAGGGTTGTTTCTGTGGTATGGAGAAACTGTTTTTAATCTAATTGTGTGCTTTTCTGAAACCTTCTTAGTATCAGGTCAGCAGCAAATACCATCCTAAAATCTTGGCTGTAGTTATCAGTTGTGTAGCTGCACTGATAATGTCAACCTTTGTGCCATCATGACTAGTAAGGAGCTTGGCTTTTAGAGCATGTCTATGTGGCAGAACACTGTGAAATTTTATGTGGTTGGCTCAGATCACTGGTATGGAGGTTCAATTCCTCTTCTCTGTTTAAGGTTTTCTCCTGCTTTATATTTTTGAGATCTGTAGCAGGTGTAACAGAAGCAGCCTCTCCATGAGGAGTTGTCAGATGGACTTTGTTTTTAGGCTTTACTTGAGAGCTTTAATGTTTGCGGCACAATTTTTCATAAATTTGTCATTAAGACGTAGTCATAAATTTAGCAGCTGGTGGCTTTATCTGGTGTCTGTATAATTCAGTTTGTCATGTTGGTTTAGGAAAACAAAAATAAACTTGCTGTAGTTCTGCATGAATACAGCATTGCAGTTCGGAAGCCAGAGTGACTGAGTAACCAAAATAAAAAAGCTGTCTGGTGAGGAAGCAAGTACTTGTTAATCTGAAAATGCTGGGTAAGTCAAAACTGAAGCATTTTGCAAGGATGGATTATCATCAAGAAGATTTTTTATGTCTGAGGTGTGTGGTCATACTTAAAGAGCTGAAGATGTGATTTAGAAAAGCAAAATACCTCAGGGATTTTTAGGGCAGTTGCTCAGGAGGTTGTCTGGAGGCAGTGGAAAGATGAAAAAAAAAAACTGTATAGTCCCAGCTTGGATCTTGGTCTTCCACTTTCCCATGAGGTCCCATGTATCTAAGTTACCAACTATTTAGGAGGGATTGATCTTTCATTTCTTACCCGTCCCTCTTTGTTTATGTATATTGGAGCACAGATACCTCTTATGATCCATGCAAGCTCTCTAATCACTACTGGAATGTTTGCTGTCCTCTGCTAAATTCTCCTTTTTTTTTTTTAAATCATGATATGCTCCCTTCCCCCTCCTCAAATGTGAAGCTAATGTGTAGATGTGTTTGAAGGCTTCATATTCGTATGCAAGATAAGGAAAATCAATCATTTTCTATTCGGTTTTGAGAATACCTGTGTTCTTTTACTAGTCTTAAGGTATTTTAATTTTATGTCTCAATATATTCTCTACTTAAGTTATGAAACTTTGTTTGCTTACGCCCTTGTCAAAGGATGTAGAAATAGTTAGCTGAGTGTGTAATTAAGTGAATCACAGGCCCTGATCCTGTGAGGCACTTGAGAAAGTAGCTGGCATCATTGGATAGAGCTGATAGTTTCAGGTGGGCACATAAGGACTGTGCTGGACTGGGGCTGGATGATAATCATCAGTATCTTAGTTTTGAGAAGTGAAAGTCAATTCTTGCATTTTTTTAATCGGCTCAGCATGGGGTGTAGACTTGTGATGGTCATGGTTGCTTACTGAGAGGATAAGAATTGTTTGTGCTCCCAAACTAGATGTGTAAATCCAAGCAAATTGACACAGACAGAAGATTCAGTATTTGACAAACATTAAACTATTCATGTTGTAATTTTAAAAAAAAGGGGGAAAGAAACAATGCTGATGTTTTTGTTACCACTGTGCATTTTCATGTTTAATGATTTTACAGTGAATGCACAGGCCTTGATGCACAATAATGCATCAAAGTATTGTGTGGTTGCTGTTTTCTTTTTCTCTGTAAAGCTTTTTATATAAGCATTTTTTTTTGCTATTTTGCACTGAAATTAGTTACTTAATTGCATCTAGTATTGGGAAGCTGGTAGCCATGATGCCCAACAATTACAATGCTTTTTGAATTGAAAATGTTGTTGTGAACCTTTAAAAACAAACAAAAAAAACCTGACAAAAAACCAGCAAACCCACAAAACAACCTTAAAATAGGGAGGGTGTGGACAATGGGCAGAAAGTAAAGGACTGAGTATTTTGGTATAAGGTTGTGTTGTAACTTGTAAGACATTGTTTTGTTATTGGCTACTGTGAATTTAGTATTCATTTTTCTTTGGTCTGTAATGGAGTTTTTAAATAATGGACTTGCTGGGTGTTAACCTTTCTTTGAAGTGAGATATTCTTGCATTTGCATTTTTTAGCTCTCTTTAAATTCTCTGTTTGTTTTGCCTGCAGACCCTGTGTGGACAGTAATGACCGCACGTTTCCGATTGCCTGCTGGCAGAACCTACAATGTACGAGCATCTGAGCTGGCACGAGACAGGCAGCATACGGAGGTGGTCTGCAACATTCTTCTCCTGGATAACACTGTACAGGCTTTCAGAGTTAATGTAAGTAATGGGCTTATTGCAAATCAATGTCTGCCTTATTGCAAATCAATATCCCGAGCTTGCTTTCCTTTGCTGCATTTGGATGGCTGGAGTTTGACTTTCAAACAATGTTAAGTAGCGAATAAAAGGGGAAGTTGTGTTCAGGCAGGCGTGCTTGTACATGTGCACAGTGTTACTGTGAACTTAGTCATGCTGGCATCCTCTGTAGTACTAACACATCTTCATTTCAAAATCCAATGTACAAAGCATAATTTATTTCTAGTAATTCTCGTCATGAATTAAAGTTGTCCAGTGGAAATGGAGGACAGTTTTGCCATTGAGCTGAATGAAGCTTTTGTTCTGCTGCATTCTGGTTTTTGTATTTTGAGCCACGAGTGAGGTGGAGTGGGAACTCTTCCCATAGCTGTGTAGCTGACTGTGTTCAATCACCTGTATGGTTATACTTGGTCACAGCTGCCATCTTAAAGTATCTCTCTGCTCTTTGCTTTTCTCAAATAGTACTCTTGTTCTGTGATTTCCCTCACTTAAGGTCACCACCTGCTACTATGCTAATGAGAATGGCAGGAAGGAAAATAGAAAGGTGGTTGCTGAATACTGAGAACTGTTAATTGAAAAAAATCAACAACTTCTATGCATGAACCTGGAATTTAAAATAGGTTATTCGTCCCATTTTCTAATCTGTAATCTTTGTTAAAGAGTTAAAATGAAAATGTGCATGGTGCTGTGTATATGTTACACAAGTGCAACCCTTTCTTTCAACTTCTTGAGGAAAAAAAAACCTCATGAAAAATAGGCAAGGACCTGACAAGAAAACATTAAAGCGTTTAAGGTCATCTTTGTGTGAGGAGAACCAGAACTCAACAGGAAAGAAGCTGTAGGTTTTCCTGTGGTAGTAGAACTCTACTTTTACTTTTTAAGCTATAGAATTGATGACTTAATTTGGAGAAAGGTTGAATAATGTGATGGTGAAAGTTAACAGGTGGCATGATTATTAAAATTTTTCAAAAGGAAGTTGAACTTCAGCAAATGGAGTGTATGAGTATCAAATAAGGCTATGGGACTTCAGATGGGAAGTGAGGGAGAAAGTGAAGCAGTTGTCAAGTCTATGTGGACAAGTCTAATTCAGACCATTTGAAAAAGTTCTAATGCTCAGGAATTATATTGAATTCTGATATCCAGTGTTCAATAAGGATATTGATATATTTGAATGTTTCAGGGAAGATTTGTGAGAGGGATTGCATTTTTCAGTTCTGTAATCAGTGGTTAGAGCCTGCATCTGCTGATCCAAAGTGAAATCTGTTATCTGGCAAAAACTTGCAATGATCCAAAGTCAAGAGGCTTAAGGTTCAGAGGCAGATCTGGTGGTTATTTGTTTTAAATATATCAGTCAAGGTAGAAGAGTTTAGAATATTCTCTTAAGGCATTTTTATAGTTGATTCAAAAAATACTTAATTTTTCAGGACTTCTGAGTAGTAAGGTGTGGGAATTTTGGGTGATGGAGCTGAGGGATGGATGTTCAAAGACTTTAATTTATCAACATCAAGCCTCATTTCCCTTCTGGGGTAATTTTTTCTATATCCTTTCCCCTTCTCTGTTTCGCTTAACTTCTCATCCTTGCTAACAGTTTCCCAGTCTATACTGCGTGCCAAAAAGCAGTATGTGCAAAATGTAGTTGGATATAAAGCATTAGAAGTGCATAAGAAATTGTAAATGTTGTCACCTTTGCTTTCAGGTGCATGAGTTTTTGCTTACAAAGAAAATAAGAAGTGGGTAAAATAAGGAATAATTGTTGGGCAGTAGGTGTGGGAGATGTGCTTCTCTTCAGTCTAGGTGTTCAAAAGCTGTGTGTTTTTAGAGGATACAAGTGCCTCTCAGAAAAGCAGAATCACCAGATATAAATCCTCAAATGTCTGTTCTGTGTCTCCCAAGAAAAAATTATGTAATATGTTCTTACCACCTCCCTAGTGTACTAAATATTTTAGTTTCACGGATCATGCTTTACTGCTTATACAGATCAGCCTGCAAGTTTGTCTATTAAAACTGAGTCTAGGGAATAAAAAGTTCCTTGGTGCTGAACATTTTTATCTCATGTCTTAGCCTCAATCTGTTTTTTCACAAATAGGGAGTAATAAAGTATTCATTCGTAGCAAATGTAACCTACATGGTATACAGGTTCTCAGGTTTTATAGCTTTGTTTTACTTTATTGTGGTTGACACTATACTTAGCCATAAATATTTATGGAATTGTTTTCAAAATAGGAAGAACAAAGATAACATCAAATAAATTAGCACTTTTTTTTTTTCTCCTGGTGATTGCTATAGGTATTCTGTATGCTAATGATTGTAGAACTTAATCATCTGGAGGATGCAGTGGTGTATTAATAAAAATGTACTCAAATGCTATTTCTTCTCCAACAGCAAAGTGCTGATCACAGAGTCTCTTGATAATTTATGTGATGTTCTAAGTTCACATTTCAACCAGCCCTTTCCATTGATCTGCAGGAAAGGCACCTTTGTGCTAAGCCTTACCTTGTAGAGAGCGTAACTAATCAAACCAGATAATCCCCGTGGATTGTAGCCAGACAAAGGCTGCATTCGTTCCAGGCAGGAGAATCAGCTGGAATTAACCTGTGCATGTGTTTGAGGAGAAGAAATCCTTTCTCTAAAATGCTCTGCTTACCAAATGAAGAAATCCTCCTTCAATCCTGAAAAGCAGACTTCAATAGAACACGTAGCTGGAAGAAAGGAGGCTGACTTAACAACGTGATCAGGATGATTTGCATTACTGTCAAACTGTTTCTTCAAGAACAAATTACTTTAATTTGTTTTAATTACTTGTTTAAATAACTTAAATTATATATTTTCCATGCAGGCTGGGTTTCTTGTATTCCCTGAAAGCCAGTACATAGATATGGGGATAACACTAAACTTGAGGGAAAACTAAGTCGAGGTAGATGGGATGGGTTGTTCTGTGAGCAAGGTTAGTGGTCATGGACAAATGTTTCAATCTGGAGCCTTTACTATCCCAGAACTCTCTTCAAACTTAATGAATTTACACTCTAATGGAAAATCTAAAAAACCTGTAAAATAACTCAAACGAAACAAGAAAAGAACCAACCAAACAAAAAGACCCCATACCAGCCCCCTGTAATTTTAGAAGTTAAAATTTTCAATAATTTAATCTCCAGCATTACTTAATTACTTGCCCTTTTTTCTTTGACCAAAAAAAATTAAAATAATAGCATCAACTGTAGAAGGAAAGGAGACAGTTGTGCAGTGTTAGGGAATGCACCTCCTGGAGCAGCAACCCAGGCATTGTGGTGGGCTGCGAGGGGAAAGGTTTCTGTGTTGTCAGTAGTGAGGGAGCAGCACAGCGTCCCACAGACATGTGAGCAGCAGAGCTGTGACCTGCTCCAGGAAAGCCCAGAACCTGTCATCCCCTTCCTCTGTCATCAGAAGTCCAAATTTGTTTGGGTTGACACGGCAGCAATATCTCATGGTGTTTGCTGTGGATGCAGCCAGTTCTGTTGGCAGCAGCAAAACCAGAATGTCAGTAATGCAGACTGAGAAGAGGGTGGCAGTTGGTAAGCAGGGACCAAACCTGTGTAATTGCAGGTGTCTGCCTAAATTTTCAAACAGGGTGTTTGTGAACAAGTGACAATCATTTTGCAGTTAGAAATGAATCTGTATATATCTAGTGGTACTCGATGATAAATAGTTCATAGAGTGCAGTTAAGGTATTGATGTCTAGTGTTTATGTCAAATTTGTTCTAAAAGGCCAAAATTTCTGAGACATTCTGCCTTTAGCAATGAATAATAAGTACAAATAACAGTCTAATTCTTCAATGCAGAAAGAAAGTGGATGTTTTTGTGTCTAACTCCTGCAGTTTTGTGTTAGATAGTTCCCATTTCTCATACATGTTTTCATTATTTCATATTTTATGAGGAAATAATGTTTAACTTGTATCTGTAGCAAGTTTCTTTTTATGCTCATCTACATTTATTGGATTTTCTTTTTTATTAAAAAAAATCAGGTATTTAAACTTGCTGTCATACTTTTTGTAATTCTGTGCAGCTATTCAATGTTATGATAGTATTACAAATATTTTGGATCTTTCTCAACAAGCAGGATTGTGACCTTCACCTGCTTTGGCAAGCTGCAACATCGTTACATAAATATCAGAGATGGGTTAAGCTGAGGTCTGGTGTTGCTAGATGCTTATCTTTATTTTGCACTGAGTAAAACATTGTGAACCAAACAAATGCTTCATGTTGAAACCTGTCTTCTCTTACCAAATTTGCTGCTCAATTGCAGGAAAAATACCTTCCTTGCGGTCGTGAAATGATGTTCTGTATTTCTTAATTCAAACTGATCAGCCAGTTCTAAGCTTTTTCATTGGGAAACACCTATTCAGGTATTTAAGAAACAGTATACATTGTCAGGATTAGATTGGACAAAGCTACAGAGATGGTATGTGCATGTTGTTTGAGGAAGTAACGTGTCAGCTGTGGTAATTGCAAGGCTAAACTTGGGTTCCAGACATCTCCCATTTTCTGGTCGTTACTGTTATAAGGTCTTAGTTTGTGTTCTTATTTAAATCTACATGGGAAAAATGCCAAGACACAATTAGTGTTGCTATGTAATTTTAAAATTAGTTTTATTTGCTGTAAAAACTGTATGGATTATTGGTTAATTTCAAAATATAACAGAAACTCCTAATTTAGTAAAAATTAAAGTGACTATATTTGGATTGTATATAAAAAATACCTTATGCATTTATGCTGTTTTACATTTATTGTGTTAACATGTTTTTTTCTTTGCTTGCTTTTAGTAATTTGTAAAGTAAATTTTTCAGTGGCAAATTTTTTAACATAGGTGCATCCTACATTTCGTTAAAGATCAAGGAATTTTCTCTAGCATTTTCAAAAAAAATAAGGTCTTTTGCAAAGTAAATACAGCAATTCTTAAGTCACTTCAATTTATCCAAATTTATATGGGACCTGAAATATATCCCTTAATGTAATTTCAACTTAAAGTTATGTGCAGAGCTATGGGTGTGATTGTCCTCCTGGGATTATTTCAAACATAACTTGTGGATAACTATTCTCTACTTTAGTAATAGTTATGAAATAAATTATTGTGCTTCTTGGAGTTTTTAGGCCCAAGTAACTGCCTCTGACAGTTTATTCAACTTCAGTGTAATTTCATCTGAACAAAAAAGTTAGTTTTGATAGGATGCTCTTAGATGCTAACAAATGTCTGGAGATAGATTTGTAGATTTTTCTCTTATATGGATATTAATGAAATTCTTGCAACCTTATCTTGATCTTTTAGTTACATACTTGTATTTTAACAGCTGTAAAAAGGTAAACTGCTATATAATCTCTATGCAAAGTGAGGTCCTTCGGGAGCAGAACAGCAGGGATTTTTTGTTTTAAAACTCTAAATATTTTACTGCCTACAGTAAACAAGGCAAGATGTATCAAATCCATTGTAGCAGCAATAATACTTGGCACCTAGAAGATTATTAGAAGCTTCTCTGCTTGGCGACAGAAAAGTAGAAAATCTGGGTGGAAAATGTATCAATCATCTCTTTCATATTTCTTCTTGTTTGACAGTTCTTGCAGAATTTTGCTTGTCTTTTGTATTTCAAGACGCTATGACACTTTAACTTCTTTGGGAAATTCCCTTCAGATTTCACCAAATGTATTTATTGAGTCCTGTCAGAATGACACACTCAGCATTTCAGTTACTGTGTTGGGAGTATTTTCAGGTTAGGCAAAAAATTGCTAGGTACTAACAATTACAGATTCCTTTTATATCATTTTGTGGGTAACATTTGTCCCTGTAGTAGAAATGGAGTTTGTTCCCTTGACTCTGAAAAGAAGTGTTACTGTTACTCAGTTAATTTGAATTAATTCATTTAGAGTGCAGTGCTACCTTAGAACGTATGTAAATGACACATCTTGGTTAGATATTTGGCTGTTTCAGCTGTCTCTGCCATTAAACTTTGGAAACATTTTCAATATGCTGGTTCATTGAAAGGGAATAGATTTTTCAGATAAGGGAGAATAATTTGTACAGACCCGTACATTTGAATTCAGTGACCCAAACAAGATTTTTGTTTGCACCAAGTTCTTTATTAATTCCTGAACTTCTTTTTCTTTTCTGTTTTTCAGTACTCCTTTTAAATATCAAATTTGGCTAATGAAAGGCTTTCAGAAATAATCATGTAGCTAGCTGAGAAGTGAGAAGTTCTTACTGTCAGAAAATGACAGAGAAGAAAAATGATTTCCTTACATATGTTTCAAAAAGAGAGATGAAGCTCATTTAAAAATAGTGCTGCTGGGATACACTTTGTGATATTTAAAATAGTGCTGCTAGAGCACATCTGAAAGAATTTATATATGTTCTACCTGCCTGAAATCTGTGTGTCCAGTTATGTATTTGTTCATTAAAGAAAAGGTCTGTATTTGTTTTCTGCAGAAACATGATCAGGGCCAAGTTCTATTGGACGTAGTCTTCAAGCATCTCGATTTGACAGAGAGAGATTACTTTGGTTTACAGTTGGCTGATGAATCTACTGATAACCCTGTAAGTTGACTCTGTTTTATAAGTACAGTTTTAAAAAATCATAATCATGTTCATTACTGTCCTCTGTGTTATTTAAAGAGAGGTAAATAGAAACCATTGCAAGATTGTGCCATCTTCCCCAACTGTGTCATTTGCGAGGGTCTGTAGTTGTGATAAAGCTAGGTGTTAATAGTCACAGATTTGGAGTAAAATATTGAGTTCTGTGCTTATGAAGTAATACCTTAAAAGGACATTGCTTGTTTTATTGTATCTGTTTGCTAGATTGCATTATCATGGTCAAATATAGTAAATATGTTTTAAATTTGTTCTGTGGTTGTTCTTGTCATTAGGATTTACAGAATAACAAGGGGATTTTAGATTTTCATGCATGGAGTTTCCATTTCTAGCCCAGATACCTGGTGATCTTTCAACAGTGCTTCATATAGTCCACTATTTGACAAGGGCAGTCATCTCATCACCTTAACAAAGGGACTCCCTTGAAAATGAGTATTTGCAATAGTTCATGGGCTTTAATTGAAAGGAAATTCTACACAACTGAAACTTTGCAAATCACCAGTAGAAACAAAGAGACGCAAATGTAACATTCACTGAACTAGTTACAGTGGTACTACAGAGATCATGATTGCATTAAGAACATTTCTTGAATACTTTCTTTTATAGGTATCAAATGGTCAATATTTGTTTTAAAGTGCAATTCAGCCAAGTATTACTCCTTATAACACAATTCTTTACCTAATTCTTATTATATGTGCAGCACGGTGATGGGGTCAAAACTTACCTCCCAACTTGTTTATCAAAAGTCAGCCACATTCACTTGTTGATAGTTCTGTTAAGACATTGGTGGGCTGGCCTCTGTAGTATTTTTATTCTAAACTTTGTTCCAGGCTGAAAAAACACAGGCAAGCAGAAGAAAAGGCTGAATTATTTTTCAGCTTTTAGAAGTTTAAGAAGTTTTTAATTGAATATTGCTCAATATTTTACTCGACACTCAGAAATTTATCTGGCTTTCCAAAGGGTAGATCTCTAAGCTCTCTGTCTTTTAGTTTATCTGTCTGGAAGCAGATGAACACAACACTGTAATAGAAGGATCTGGTTAAGGGTTAGTCTGAAAGAATGACTTAACAGGTATTTGATACCAGCACATGCTTTAAAGATTTTGTATTTTTTTGGTTTCTAAGTATTTTGTCTCTTCAGCACATATCTAGTTGCCATGAAAACGATGTGTCAGAGCTAAAAAGAAATGTAACCGATATTAGTCATGCAAGCTTGAAGAATGTATGGGTTTGACTAATTTCAGGTTTTGATACACGTTTACTTCTACACTTGGTTCATTCGGACAAGGAAACCATATTGGATTAACAAATATTCTAGTTACTTGTGAAATAACACAGCAGAATATTGCTAAGATATAGTTAATGCAGCAGAAGGTAAAGATCATGGGTAAGAAGGGTTCTGCTAATTGAGTGTGAAACCTCCAGCATTGTGTTTAAACGTGGATTTCATGAATTGCAGAAGCCTTGTTTTTTTATAATATTAATATCAAAGTAAAAATCAAGTATCTTTCAACGTGTTTTGAAAGATTCTTATGTAAAGTTCATATATATCCTGGACTAGAGTGTTCTTTAAGCCTTTACATTAGTCTTAAAAGTTAATTGATTGTGTATGAAGCTTTTTTTTAATCACGCTTTTGAGGCTGTATCAAACTGTCTCTTTACTTCCTCTGGAGTTACTTACTACAAAGATACAGCATGTGGATCTAGTCATCATTATTTGTTATTCCTCATGAATAAAATGACACAGGGCTAATTTCAGATCCATAGTGTGTGTGAGGTAGCTCAGGTACCTGTGGGTTTGCTTCCTCCTCCCTCACCTGAAAAAAATAAAAAGCCCTGTGGTAAGTGTGAGGGAGTCGCTTCCTGTACTGGGTTAGATGTCTGTCACTCCATAGGAACTGTGCCCATATAACCATTTCCTGAGGCTTGTGGACTTGCCTTGCAAGGCAACATGAGGAATTGAACAGTATTTATACCAAAGATAGACTTAGGAGTTACCTGGACTATGTTGGTATGTACAGAGACTGCTGGGTTGCTGATGGGCAGTGGTTTAAACAACTTTCCAGGCAGCCATACTTTTATCTGAAATTTGCCACACTGATTTTTTATAAAGCTCTGCCTGTACAAAGCAGTGTTCTCCTGTAGAAATGATCAAGATTTGGCACTGTTTAGTAAAATTATTCTGTAGTCCTTAATCCAGTAGGCTGAGTGCTGAGTCTCTGATTTCCAAGATCCCAGTTAGTGATGTACCAGTGCTGACACTCAGGCCGACAATTTGAAGAGAGCCTGTGAACCAGCGGGATCACTCCCTGGATGTGCCAGACCTGCAAAATCCAGAGTCAGAAGTACTGGAAGTAGTTAAACAAATTAACTTCTGAGTTGAGTAAATGAGCCTGCTTACAGCTCTTCGCTGCCACAGGTAGTTCTTCTTAAAGAGTAGCTGCAGGTTGTTAAACACAGCATAGCTGGGTTTTGACCTCTCTCAGGGTCCTGTGACAATCATAGAAGCAACTCAAAGTAAAATTATTGCTGTAAAACAGGTGTCTGGACAACATATGTTAACCTTGGGGAAAGAAGAGCAGTAGCAATTGTTGATGATAGTGGTGATGTTTCAGAATCAGCAATAAACCTGTGTACGACAGTGAGACATTTTGGTAAAAGGCCAAGTAAAAAGCAATAGAAAAGCACCAGGTTCTTGATGTATAAGGCTATGATTTGTACTTTGTTTCTCTGAAGTTGGTGTTATAATTTGTCTCTTTCCAGAGGTGGTTGGATCCAAACAAACCTATCAGGAAACAATTAAAAAGTGAGTAATGTATGTATTTCGTCAATTCATCTATTGTTATTATGCTATTTTTCCAGGGTGCCCTGATTAATTAGAAATAACTTTTCTTGACCATAGGAGGATCTCCTCACAGTCTGAACTTCAGAGTTAAGTTTTTTGTAAGTGACCCAAACAAGCTCCAAGAAGAATATACAAGGTAGGTCTGGTTGCTTTGTCAATAAAATACTTTTCTAG
>QWTY01022914.1:0-12396 GCA_008033365.1 Pseudorectes ferrugineus | reverse complement strand
AATTTATCTTTTTGTTAATGACGTAGCTTGTGTTTGTGGGGGTTTAGTTTGGTGTGGAACCCAATACCATTGCACAATGGCCATTTTTAGTTCTGTAATCTGAGTCCTTATTTAGCAGGGAGAAAAAAAACCAACAAGGGCAGTGTTTTGAATGCAACAAAAATAGCCATGAAGCATAAGTTACCTCTAAACTACCACTGCATTTGTTTGCATCAGTGCTGAATATTAAGCAGTAGATGTGGAAGAACTGCCAAAGATTCATTTCTGAATTTTCAATTATAAGAAGTATACTGCCAAAGAAGATATAAGATATAAAAACGAGCAGTCAGTCACTCTGCCAGCGTGATAAGAATATTTTGAACTCTGCCCAGGAAAGTCAAACGTGAGCCTAGGTGTGATGGGAATTATTTAGATGCAATTGGGTTGCTCTTTATAACGTATTCTACTATAAATATGCTTTTTATTTTCTTAATGAAATATAATCCCTTTTCCAATGTACTTTTAGATCAGTTTTGTTAATGGTGGGGCTTTAAATATGATGAACTGTAGCCAAAGAATGTTTAAAAAATGAAAATAAGTAATGTTTATCTTCAAGCTGTAATTAAGGTTCGTGTAAAGTTAATATTAGGTTTTCTACCTGAGACATACATCTCCACAAAGTCATATAGATACAAAATGAATAATTAACAGCATGGATAAATTCACTCTTATCACAAATAGACTAAAGTAAGAATAAGTGCCCCAATCAAGATGCATATGAATATTTTTTATTAGACTTAGAAATGTAAATTGGAGTTGCAAGTATTTTCAGGCAGTAGTAGAACCAAATGCTGTGTGTCTCTTTAAGAGCCCATAAGGAAACAATCTTAGTCCAATTGTTAACAGCTGTGCTATTTAACTTAAGGTGATTGGTGTAGCTGAGTCCTTTCTGGAGGGAGATTTGTTTGCAGCTTTTTTATGTTTTGGAGGAAATGTCAAAAGTGGCCGAGTTAGAAGTGTCCTGTTTGTGTAAGAAGCAGATAAGCAGATTTCAGAATAGACAGAAGAAACTGTCTAAGAATGTGGATGGATTTTGCTGCTCACACGGTTGGTAAGTCAACTCAAATCAAGCCTGAAAGCAGGGATGTATCTGCAAGCACCCTGTGGACAGGAAAGCAATTGTTCATAGATGCCTCCACTTTGGTGTGGTTTCATGTAGTCACTTCAAGTTAGGACTTAAAGAATGAAATATCCTGATTTTAATTTCCACAAAACCAGGCTATATCTGATTGTAAATGCCTTTTGGTCTGCTTTGGGGCATCCCTTGTAAGTAAAAGATCTAACAAAGCTAAATCAAGGGTTTTCTGGGCTAGGAATCCTACTATATATGCTTTATCACGATGCAGTAGATTAAAAAATTATTAGACATCTACACAAGTGCTATCAGTCTAAACCAAGAGGTTTTTTTAGCTTACTAAATGCTATTTCTGGATTTTTTTAACCTACCTTTATGGGAATTGAGGAAGATGTGTGTCTGAACCCTGGAAGGTCAGAGTATTCCTAATCCCACCCCTCCCCCCACATTGCAGAGAAGGATGAACTAAGAGGCCAGAAGTAAGGGTGATCTCACTTTTCAGCAATCATTTTGATTGTCACTCATTCTTAGGCCACAGTTCAGCATACTGTTGAAAACACAAACTAGTACTCTGCTGAGTTTTTACATGATAAAGGAATATGTAAGTTTCCTGTGCTACCCACAAAAGTGCTTTGGAGCAGGTGAAGGTTAGGGTCACACATAGCCAGGGAGGTTTTGGCTTTATGTTCACAAAGAGCTACTGCTTTACAGCCTGCTCTTGGTCAAATCATTTCCTCGTGCCTACATTTAAACTAGCTTGCAAAACTGATTAAAAAGGATAATCCCACCAAAACCAGGCATTGTTGATCCGAGTCCTGCTGGGCAGGTGCCTTACAAAAATCAGCTAAAATTATCAACCCACCATTTAGGGTAAGGAGGAGGTCATGAATGATGCAAGGATGATAGATGATTTCTTATTTCTGTTCTAAATGCTATTATTTTAATAAATCAATGATGTCATCTGTACAAGCTAGGCCACCACTTTGCAGCTGCTTTGCTGTATCAGTTTCTATTTTTGCTTGCCTCTGTCCCTTCAAACTTTTCATTACCAGACCTGTAGTGGTGGCATTAAGAAATTAAGGAAAAAAATGGAAATCAGTAATGGTAGAATGAATTCCCAGTGTACAATTTATTGGTATTTCTGTGGTGTGGATGGAGTGCCTCATATGTTCAGTAAATTAAATAAATTTTTTTAAAAGGCAGGGTAATAGTGTTATTTCTATTTTATCATAAAGTGGTTTGCTGCAAGTTATCTAGAAAGTCCCTGATAGATGATGGAAAAAGTGTTTTGAATTTCTGTCTTGTGCTTAAACCATGCTCTCTTCTTTTCTGTGCAGCTTCTGAATCCCAGACTGGGAAGGGTAGGAAGGGACAAGGGTCTTGTTTTCATATCCATCTTATATTTGTGTGTTCACTGGAACTGCCAAATATTTCTATAGAGAGTTCTGCTGCTTGTATTTAACTACAGGCTTTGGAGTGGTCACACAGCTTCATAATCTATAAATGGGGAATTAACTGTCAAGAACTGTAAATATTTTTCTAAGAGGGAAAAATAAATATGGGTTTAGATGACAGATTTTAATAAGGACATGTTTTTGATTGTGAATAGCTCATTATAATTACATATATTCAGTGACTTTTTTTAAAGTTATCTTTCTTGTTCATCCTGACTAAATGTGTTGGCATAAATATGGGCAGTTAGTGTTCTGTGTCATCATTTATCATTTGTATAGCACTGTAACTGTTAATGGTCCTCTATAATGTACAGAAGTATACCAAACAAGGGCCATAACTCTGCTGTCAGGAGCGTATGAACTCGGAACCAAATATTTAGACTGCTTGATGTTATGTTTAGATAAGTCCCTCTTTTATGTTGCTTGTATATTGAATCATCTCATAAAATGCTCAGTAATCTAACCTTGCTGTAGCAGAGCATTTAAACTCCAGCTCTGAGCAGATGAGTATCCCTAATGACATGCATGGAACTAAATGTTAAGGGTCTGTGCATTACGTGTATGTGCATGAATTTACCTGGTATAGGGCAAAACCATTCAGAACTGTCCCAGAATGAGATTTGGGTGCTGAGTCCCAGAGGTGATTTGATTTTGATACTGAATAGAGTTGGGGCAGTGCAAAGAATTCTTGAGTAAGGATGAATCCCATGTTGACAAGATCTTAGTCTTGTCAAGAAGCTCTGCGTGGCTTCTGGCTCCTCTTTTCTCATGATAAACTTCAGAGACAATGAACCTTTAAATCTGCATCTCCCCAGCAGTTTCAGTGACTCTGGACAAGAGGGTGAGACCACCTGCTTCTGGTTGTTTTATTGGAGCTAGGTATTCCTGAACCTTGGGGTGTATGAGGGCTCCTTCTTTTTCCTTCCCTTCCCACCACTGCTTCTTTATGCATTTCCCACAAAGATGCCATATGCTTTAATTTTATGGGCTGTTTAGGAATACTTTTAGTGCAGGTAGCAGGGTGGGCCAGCTGCAGATTGAGCTCTGGGTGGTGGGAGCCCCAGGCAAGAGGATGTGATGTCGTGCAGACCCTTTGCATAACAAAGGGCCTGGGGACCTGTGGCACAGGCAGGTGACCAGACACTCAGAGACACTGCAGGAGCTGAGGGCCCTGAATTTCTCTGCATTTAGACTGTGAGGGTATAAAAGCCCAGGGTTTCCTTTGTTCAGGGTCCCTCCTCGGAGGCACCCAGGTCGAGCTGTTATTTTGTTATTGTACCATGATTAAATTATTTGAAGGATCCAAACGTCTGGGACTCTGCTATGGGAAACCTGTGGTCAAGCCATTAAGGAAGCCTTGTCTGACCTGTGGGAGTGGTTTATGCAGGGAGTCAAGCAGGGCACCCATCAGCTCAACGGAGTCACCAGCTGTGAAGGGGCTTTTGTCCCAGCATGGGCAGTGTGAGTGTGACTGCCAGGGTGGCATGGTCCAACAGGAAAATTTCCTTAACAGGTCTCTAGCCCACTTTGCTGTTGTGGCAATATGGGAGAAGAAGGAAAGAAAAACATTAAAGAAAGAAAGGAAAAAGGCAGGCTGCAAAACTTGCAAGCTGATGCTTGGTCAACCAGCTCAAATATCTTTGTGTCCATCCCCCTGCTCCCCACACTAGTCTGCTATTCTAAAAATCATCTGAATTCTTAGTATTTCAATCTTCTTATCTTTGTTGTGTTGTTACCTCCTACAAGCGTAATTTCTTCTGGGGAGGTTATGGTTGAGCGAGGCTGAATTGGAGGATTTCAAAGTTCCTTTCAACTGACATCCTTCTGGGACTGGGTACCTGCATTCTAAGTGCATCGAGGACAGCAGCAATATTAAGTGTGGTAAAGGACTGCAGGTTTTCATAAGCTTCTTTAGGCCTGGCTAACCGAAATGAATTCTGTACCATATGCAAAGTTTGCTATATTGGATGTGCTAAACAGATCCATTAAGAAAGCACCATTAGTAACATCCCTCTATCATGGAAACAATTCCTCTTGCTTTTTCCCTTCTTATGACCTCTTATGTTGTTGTTGTTGTTGTGAAACTGATACTCCTTAATACATTTCTTCAAGCTGTTTATCTGCAGTAAAGGAGAAGGGCCATGAGGATGGTGAAGAATCTGGAGGGGAAGGCTTATAAGGAGCAGCTGAGGTCACTTTTTTTTTTTTCTTGGATTGATAATTGTTTATTCTTTTTTCCCTTGAGAGAAGTCCTTTTAACATAAAGTAAGCATTGCTTATTTACTAGCTCAATTTAAAAAAAAAATGAAGAATATTGCCAATAATAAATTTAGTTACGAAGCTATGGGGTTTTAGTTGACAAGGTGATGTTAGGTCATAGGTTGGACTCGATGATCTCAAAGGTCTTTTCCAACCTAGTTTATTCTGTGATTCCATGGCAGTCCGTGTTACTGAAAATTTCTCAAGTTATTTAATAAAAATAGTACAGCCCAAGTATCTCACTTCATACATTGATATTAAATCATCAACTAAATAAGTTAATCTGACCCTCTTTTTTTCTGTCAATAATGTTTTTAAGGTAAACCATGCCCCCGAAGTAATTATTCAATAAGGTGATACTGTAGTGATCAATATGACACACCTGTGAGGCCAAAAGCCTGAGTTCAGATTCATTTTCTACTTGCTGAAGAAGGTGTATTGTTGGAGAAGTTCTAAATCTTAGGAACTGGGTCACAATTCCTGGGATATTTTCCTCATCCAATTTTGTGACTATTACTCTTGGAAATTTCTCCTAAATTAACAAACTTCAATGTCATCTGTTTTCACATTGGTTTGAATGAAAACCATCCAGTATTTTCTCACCCCGTCCCACTTCTCTACCCTGAATAGCCAAACTGCCAAAGATTTCTGCACCCTGAAATTTAAAACAACACTTTGTCTCTTCTCCTCTGAATTTTGGAGCCACCTCATCCATGTACTTTCTATATGCGTGACAGGTGGTTGGGTTTTTTAAAATCTCCTGTTGGCTCTGTCCAGCATTTGTGAGATGGAGATCATAACGCTGTCTCTTCCTCACACGTTGTCTTGCCAGCCCACTTACATAATCACTTCCAAGTAGGAACGTTCCTTCTTGAAGCCTAATCAGAGTGGGCTGGCTCCCACTTGTAGCCAGCTGATGTAAACTGAGGCATGTAGTTGTTACTGTGGATAACTATAGTAAATTTCAATGATTACTAGGGCTTTTTGTCCTAAATTTTCAGCCTTGCAATTCCTGTGGCCTCAATATATACCAGGGGTCAGTAAGGGTTGAGCTCCCAGATTGAAAATGTGATTATTCTTTAGTTTCTGCTTAAGGCTGAAAGAAAGCAGAGTCCTTCCTGCTTCTCCCTTTTTCTTTTAATATTGGGTCTTTAACATTGCCCTTAATATTGGATATGGGAAACAACAGATATTTGACAGTGTGCAAGAAAACATAAATGTTTCACTTCCCTTGCTTTTTTTCGACAGTTTCTCAGTATTCTGCAGAATGTAAATTGGCATCTTTCAGAGGAGCTGATTTGGACTCTCTCAAATCTAGATTCTGACCCATCTATTGACAGTAAATTGTACCTTCCTCTGTTTGAAAAATGTATATACTTGATTTAGGAATTATGCATACAGAGGGATTGTCACTAGCAGCAGTTTTTGACTACTTATCAGTTGATTTTGAAAAACTGGTATCACTGAATTTTGACACAGTGCGCTTGGAATCCTAAAGTGGGGGTGGTTGGTGGTGTTTTAAGTAAAACATTTTGTTTCTTGGAAGTAGAATGTTGTGCAGAGACACACTGTCAGGCACCATGGCTTTATTGATAAGCAGAGAATGCTGTTAACCTGATTCCAGTGACTGTCCAAATGTAGTAGGAAGTAGGGCAGTACCTACATGCAGGGGGACTCAAGCTTGAGTGTAGATTAGTCTTAAGAATGCAAGTTGCAAATAATAAGGAGAAAAATATCAAAACAATTAGCAAGGTTTTAATTCTTTGTTGAGATGAGCAAGGTACCTCAATAATGACGGTTGTGAATGTGATTTATCTACAATGTGTGAACCACTTGCCAACTCTTAATGCTACACAACTGGAAGTAAGACCCAGAGCAGCTTTTAGCACGAGAACATCATTAATTTGATTTGAAAGGTCTTATTTCCAAATGACATGGCAAAAATTATTCACAACTTAGTAGAATCTCTGACAAATGTTGTTGTGCTGTTGTATGTGTATTATTACTTATTTAGGAGGGGATTGTTTGAGATATTGTTTTAATACATTGAGTCTATATGTTGACATGCTGAGCTTTAAAAGAATGGGAAATGGGGGACACTTCTTTGTTTTTTTTTCTTTTGGTGCCTCTCTGTTCTACAAAGTCGTAAAACCTTAAACTAAGGCAGAGTTTAGAGTTGTCCAAAAGTGACAATTTAACAGCTTCAGGAGGACAAAAAGCTGTGGTAGCTTTTAATCTTTTACCTTTTTCCTCTCCGTCCAGTGTAAAGGAGCTGTAAGAATCATCCTGTCCTCTCCCCACCCCTGCCATGACCTTCTGCTTCAGTTCCTCGGCCTGTGAGCCACACTGACTCAGTGTCATACAACCAACAAGCCATTTGTATCACCTCCGATTCAAACTCCTTAAGTGCCTTATTGTCACTGTTAAATAGTCTGAGGCATCTACATCTCAGATTAAACTTCTCTTTTGGACAAGCCCTATGGAACTGTGCTAGCAAAAAACAAAGTGCAAGGCAGCCAGCTGCATCAGTGGTTAATGCAGGTCTGCAAATGTGCTTTTAGTTTGTCTGAGGAAGCTGCTGTTTGTTGGCTGTCAAAGCAGATAAATCTGAATTCTTTTAGTTACAGCTTTCCAAGAAAAACACAGGGCTTCACCAGGAGAAAGTGAATGGTGTGGTGATGTTTTAAAAAATTTTCTGCCTCTCTTCTTAAATCTCTGTAACACATTGGGAATCAGGATTAGGTTTAAAACTTGGATCATCCCAAATTCTGAAACTATTAAAATGAGTAACAGCTTTGAACATTGAGCTGTAGGAGGATGCTGTCAGCTAGGCATTAATGGATTCAGGAAGTGCCAGCTCTCCTATTAGGCTACTTCCTCAGTTAGACTGAGGTTGACTGGGGTACTGGTCACTTTACACAGTGTAAAGGTCAGTCTTTCTTGTTGGTGTACAAATCATTGAATTGTAAGGGGGCAGACTAAGTGTTTAAATAGTTTTATTTTTCTTAATACTAATCTACTTCCACTATCTGAAACACTGGGGTAACTGCAAATAAAATGTGAGCTGACCTGAAAAAGAATAGCAGACAATTTATAATAAATCCCAAAGACCCTGTCCACAAGCTTGATCTAGAAGGAATTAATAAAAGAACCAAAATAAGAATAACTACCTGAGTCTCTAATAACTACCTGAGGCTATTTAATTGGTTTAAAACTGTGAGATTTAAGAATATAAGCAGACTAAATATCTGAAACCTACTCAAAAAGCTGTTACCACTTTTTTTTTTTTGCTGAAATGTAGGCAAATCCTCTTGAGAGGTGAGCTACATGCAAAAAAGACAAGAAAGTTCAGAAATGGGAAAATAGTTGTTAAACAGCAATCTCTACAGGTACTATTTAAGGGGAAGCAAACCCCAACAGCATCCTCCTCAAAGGGAAAGAAAAACCAATCCTGAGAAATTTATATCAGTGAGCATATGAACATTTTCTTTGATAGCTTCTGGCACTGAGGTTTTACCAGACCAATTTTTTGTTCCCATATCTGGGTATGTCTTCTGGGAGGTCTTGGAGCATGCACTTTTAGCTTGCTGTTTCATCATAGCCCTTGGACAAAGCCATGGCTGGTCTCACAGTGAGAATAGCAGACAAGCTGACTATCATAAACAGTAGAAGGAACCCAAGCAATAATGAAAGGATAAAAATTTCTAGTCTTCTGCCTATAACTAATGTAATTTTTTTTTTTTCTTAAGTATCATGCTAGAGTTGGCTTTCAGTGACAAAATTTTCCTAACATCATGTTCTTTCAAACACAGTTGTATTTATTCTGTGAAAGGCATCAGAAAGACTGTTTTCTTCCACCTGACAAGAGTTTGCAGTGTCATTTCCCAAATGTATCTCAGTGCTCAGCAAAAGTAAGCTGGAGGGATTGAATATTTTACAGAAGTACAAAATTCTACTGAAATCTGTTGCTTCATTGTCTTCCCGAGAAAGATGGTTTGGGGTTTCTCTTGATGAAAAATCCTTTATTCATTTTAAAACTCTTCAGATAAGATGGACATGCATCATGATCATCTTTGGCTTAGCAGAAAGCATGGATTCCTTGATTGGTTCAGGAATCATAAATCACATGAGCTTTTATTTAATTTTAATATAATACTGTGTCTTGATCTGAAATGTGAGCTATAGAAGAGTTGAGCAAGATGAAAAGTAAGCCTCAGATTGGTTTGATGAACTAATTCCTAGAGATCTATGAGTATTTTAGACAGTAACATTCAACTTGCAGAGCAAGTACTTTTGTCTCCATGCACGATGGCATGCACAGCTGTTTCAGTTCTGCTGCATGGCAGAAGGGAAAGGCTCAAAGAACAAATAGTGGTGGGCCTCCGACACCTTTTTCTCTAAGAATAGGTCTGCTCTGAATGCTGTGTGGGATGAGCTCACGGCCACAGGCAGTTTATACCCAAGCTGAAAGATTGGTGTCTGATAGTGATTTCAAAACTGTCTCCTTGCCATTTTCTCCTGTGATCCAGCTCACAGGCTGCTGCATGGGGGCACTGCAGTAACTGGCAGAGAGTAATTTCAGCACTCTCTGCAACACCTTAAGGGGTCTTCTGTTCACAACTTGGTGTGGAGTCTGTTAGTGAGAGTTTTAATGGGCTAGATACTGGGCAGCAAGGTTTTCTTATGTAATCCACTAAGCAGGTATGAAGTTTTTATTAAAAATGCTGCAAGGTCCTTTCAAAATAAAGCCAAGCGAATTGCCAGCAAAACTGTTTCCTGTGGATCTGTGAAGGAATTCATTTGGTCCAGAGCAACTTACATTCATTTCCCTTCCTTTTTTTAAGATCTGTTGAATGGTCAGATGCATTATGTAAATTAATAAATTATCCATCCTGTATGGCTATAAAACTATTGTAGTGGAGCCCGCAGAAAAATTGAAGCACATCAATACCACATGTTTTAGGCCTCCTGTGTAGGAATAGCACATGATGGTTATGTATCAATGGCCCTCCAGTACTAGTTACACAGCGATTTTCAGCAAGAGAGCTCTAGCGGTTCAAGAGATGCAGTCATCTAAAAATAAATCAGCCTCTCCCAAAGTGCCCACAGCAGCACATCATAATCAAAGTTGATTACATTTGCACCCTGCATCAAATGGATGTATCAGAGTGCACCAAATCACAGAGACCTAATGGTTCACACCTGGCAGATAGCTATTTGACATTTCACACTATTAATGTAAGTGTTCCTGAGGCATGAGATTCATAATACCGGGCTCCACTGTAGTGTATTAAAGAGCTATCCCAGCTAAGGCACATCACCCTGGCCATTGACTTCTTTTATTCTAACAGAATCTTCTTCCGTCATAGATCATAATAAAGACACTGTTCTGTCGTAGAGTGTTTGCCTCCCTATAAAGACAACAATGTAACCTTTTATCTTTGCTCTTTCCTGTACTGTCCTGACTACAATGACCTCCTATCCAGCTGGCCCACGTCTGTAGATTAAGTGACAGCTTAAACACCATTCTTTCTCTCTAGGCATGTACACAGATCGTGGTCAAAACTATGCAGTTGGGTTTTCCCCTCTTCCTCTTTTTAGAAAGGGTGTCCATGTGTAAATGTGTATTACTTTTCCTGCATGTAAGAGGTGAGATCTGTTCTTTTAATTTTTGTCTGTACCTGTAATTCTGCTAATTGATCTGTTGTCTTCTATCATGTTTCTTATGCTTGTTGCAAAAAACAGGTGGTAAACTGGCTTAGCCCACAACCTCAGTCTTGTTTAAAACCACTTGTTGTGGCCAATCCTTTTTTTCCATGATGGCTTTTTTTCTCATAATAGTTCATGTTCTTTATGATTTTAACCTTTCCACTGATTTTGTAATGTTTAGCCGTCAATAATTTGGCCATAGCAAGTTGATTAGGAGAAATATGAGAAATCTTCTAATTATGTGGGATGCATGGCCATTATAGCTTTGAAAAAGTCTTTGAAAGTTATTAAAATTAAAAAATACCTAATTGAAGCTCAATCAACACTCCTTCAGTTGCCTAAAATTGATTTATTTTTAATCTGAAGACATTTACAATGTTAGGGGCTTTAGTGGTAGGGGTTCTCTCTACCCTGCTGTCCCTCATGTACCCTGATATCTGGTATCTTGAGATGTTTTGAAGGATGCTTTGGAGGCCACATTTTATATCTTTTCTAGTCTCCTGCAGATTATTGCACAGTTTTTCTGTATTACGAATATTCATAATATCTGTTTCAAATGCGTAGGACTACTTTGCCATAACAGTATTATTCCAAGGCTTTTGTGCTGCTAATCTATGTTCAGATTCATCAAGAATATAGTCCAAATAGGTGTAAAAATCTTTGTCACGTTTAATATTGGGTAGAAAATACTGCAACAAAAATCATAGATATGTTTAACTCTTACCTGAAGATCTTGTCTTGATCTTTCCAGAGATATTGCCATTGATGTAAAAAAGAATTTTTTATGAAAAAAGGGGTTGAGTTTGAGCCTTAGATGACAGAGTTATGTGTACAATCTAGGAGCTCAACTGACTCATAGGTAGTGGATAGGTAGTTTGGGGTTGGTGCACACATTCCTTGCAAAGGATTAGTCTCTTCATTAGAATTCAGCACAGTGATTTCCTGGCCCATATTTGATTGACAAAGCACACACAAAGACCTCCTAAAGCTTTTGCAGGAAATAAACAATGTCCTGAGGCCAAATTCCTTGTCAGTAGTCTTGAATTTTAGCAAGCAAGCAATTTATCATGTTCAGCCCACACAGGTGACAAACCAGTCTTGCAGATACTATTGTACAAAAGCATCAGGAACTTGTAAATCTGTGGGTTTATTTTTTTCTTAACTCCTTCAAGGAAAGGACAGCAGCTAGACTTCTGGTATGGGATTGCTTTTTATTTTTTGAAGTATCAGCCTGCCCAGGAATTTTACATATTCATGTTTCTTGAGTATTACCAAACTCCTGCTGTTTACCTCCAGAGTCTGGTCAGAACAACAGGACTTCACTGCCATTGTAATAGCTAATAACACGATAATGGATATATGTGAAAACCAAAATTAAAGGTAACAAGAATCATAAGGAGATAGAAGCCCCATTTACTTCAGGCAGCGCTGCTGAGCGGATATTTTCTTTTCTGCATTTCTACTTTCCAATTACTTATGATGTGGTAACTAATATATTATTATGGGACAATTTTGTTTTGTTTCCACTTCCTTGTAAGTAGGGAAAGGCAATACCACAGGTAGAAGGAGATATCTATTCTTAATTCAAATTTGTACTCTCAACACTGGGTTTTTCAAATTTACTTTACGCCTAATCTCTGAGGGGAAGAAACAAAACTGATTGCCTTGAAGAAAAGAGAGTAGAGTACTATTGTTCTCTGGATCTCATAGTTTAAAAAGCTGGCATATTAAAGGAGAGCAAAAGCAGGCATATAAGAGTTTTGTTTGTTTGGTTTTTTTTGTTGTTTTTTTGTTTGTTTGTTTGTTTGGTTTTTTTGTTTGGTTTTTGGGTTTTGTTTGTTTTTTTTTTTTAATTATTGT
>QWTY01022906.1:3288-16306 GCA_008033365.1 Pseudorectes ferrugineus | reverse complement strand
TAAAGAACACATAGGAGGCATTCAACTTAGACAAAACGACAGTGCAAAATGAGAACATGACATCAGTATTTTAGGATTTGTTACAGGTGGCCACATGCTAAACGGAGGGGAAAGAGAACACAGCATTTCAGGATGTCTTTTGAAAACATCCTAAGACATTTAGGCAGCAACACATTTCTGCTCTGCAAAACCATTTCAGTGAAGAAGACCAAAGTTGGTGAACATATTTAATAGATATTTCTGCATTGCACACACTACACTGTGGTAAACACATAAATAGGCTTCAGTCACTAAGATTTTTGTATAAAAATACTGTTCTCTGCAAAATTATTATCTGCTGTCATGGTAGAAAATATATATGCTTTTAGTAGCCAAAATCTGAAGATTTTTCTCTGTGGTAGAAGTTTATGGAAGTTGTACTAAGAAACCACTCTTGCAAATGCAGTAGTGATGTTCACCTCAAATATGTCAATAGAAATCATTGTTCTTCAGTTGCTATCTGGAAAATGCATTGAATTTTAGACCTATTCCTCTCTGTATTTTAATGAAACACGAAATTAGTGAAAAAAGGTGATGGCAATGCAAAATCAATCCTGCTGCCCTTAATATCCAGAAAGGATTTTAGTGGTTTTTTTTCCTCTGAGAACTCAGATTAGAATTAATTGAGGACATAAAATGAAATAGTTATGGCAACTTAACTGACTATTTCTCGTGCTTAGTTCTTTTTTGCTTTGTAAAAAAATTAGGTAATGAAGGATGTAGTGCTGCTGTATTACTTTTCTACTTCTTCAGTTGCCATGCTACACATACTAATTCAATTGTGCAGAGAAATAAATTAATTCTGTAAAGCATGTAGTATAAGAAATAACCATAAAAAAGATATCATCATTTTGCATCATTGCCGCATTTAAAACTTAAGGACAACAATAACTTTCTGCAGAGGTAGCATTTAACTAGATGGCTAATGTTAAAGGCAGAATAAAAAGCAATTATATATAGCATCTAAAAATTACATTTCAAATCAAGATATTTTTAATTATGTTCAACTTTGCAGAAAAGATATATTTTGCTACATTTACACAGACATTTAAAATTAAAGTTCAGATCACAAAGAATATCTCTTCAGAGTCAGACCTCTGCAAATCTATAGCTTAAAAAGAAATTTAAAAAAAATTTACATGTAGGAGAGAGTTCAGAAAGCAGTAACTTGCAGTTGCACCATTCTGAGAAAATATGGTGAAAGGAGATACTATAGAGGAAGGGTGTTTCAGATTCTTTGGAAAAAAATATATGCCTCAAGTCACCAGAAATAGATATAAGTCATCTGCCTGGCCTTCAGAAAAAAAAAAAAGTCCCTCAATTCCACTCAATTTCATCCAAAGTTTTGATAACCATAATTTCTGAATTCTGGATTGATGAAATTTTGTGTAAATTATATGTTCAAGAAATGCACATGCTATTTTCCCCAGCAAACCAGAGCTTTTACAACCCTTCTACTCCAAAAATCACTTTGAATTGTATTTACACAGAAAGCCTAAGGCCACCAAGAAACCCCTGTAAAAAAATGCCTTAACCTAACTGGAAATGAAAAAGCTAGGCATACAAATATGTTTTCACATGCAACCATGGGTAAAAATGACATGCCACATTTAGCTAAGATTTCACTTTGAAATACATATATATATTAAATACTACAGAATATTTCATTAGCAGTAATGATACCACAGTCATGTCTGCAGCATCCCTCATGGTCAGAGTCAAAACTGTCCTCACCTGTAACAAGTTTTACTGCATTTTTTACTGTGTTCTTGACTTGCTCTGAATAGCAGAAGTTTGGTGATTAACATAGTATTTGGAAGTTCTTTGCCAAATAAGTGGATACTTTTTCTGCTGTCTCTGGTATGGAACATAAAGAATCAGAAATTGCAAACCATCTTCTCTTTTCAGTGATGAGTGCTTTCATAAATGCTACAAAAATTAGCATTAGGGCACCCTAATGAATAAACTAACCTGCTGTCAGGAAGAAACCCACTGCCTAAACAGGAGAATGTAATGAGTTACATGAAGCAGTGAGCTATGATCCAAAACTCCTGCAAGATCTCTGAGAGCTCCAGGAGTTAAATTTAGCCTCAAAGTCAAGTAAACTTCTGCAGAAGCAATTGTAACAATGAGGCTTTGAAAGGAAGCCTGAGTGTTTTAAAATATAATCTATATATTAGAGATTATATTGACAGAGACAATATAATCTTATTTAGCATTTGAAAACAGCATTGGCAATTGGAACAAATGCTGAGGAAAAGCATATAGTAGTACAGTGATATATATATATAGTCAAACCAGTAGTTTCTCTAACTTAATATTCTACAGTTCCAGTGTTTTCTGGGTTCCTAAAGAGTATCTCTGAGGTAATAAATGTAAGTAAAGGTATATTTTTCATGCCACAGTTTCTACTGTGGAAAGATGAGGAAAGATGGAAAAACCAGCGTATTAACCAGAAACAAAATAGGGTTTTGGAATGCCACTTACCGTATGATTCTTATTAACACAGAAGGATGTTGCAAGGGATGGATAATTGTTTAAAATGAACAGGAGAAAATATATGTGCAAATTAAGCACAACCATTAAAAAAAGACAATTCCAGTATTTTATTAACTATGTATAAAGTATGATTTTACAAAAAAGCCTTGGAAAAAAGCTGTAAAGGTTTTTTGGTTTTTTTTTAACTATTTATTGAAGGCTCTGGGAAACAGGGAAATATGTTAATGGAAATTGCAATAGTTGTCATTTAACACGGCACATTGCTGCAGAAATGGACTTAAAAGTGTCACTATGGGTCATGGTCTATAATCTGTGTATTCTTGAGCTGTGAAAGCTGCTAGAACTTGGGTTCCTGGGAATACATGGCATTAATGACTAACCTTAGTGCATTGTTTGCATGTGTGTAGTTTAGCACACTTTTAACAAAGATTCACATTTGTAATGGTAATAAGAGTATTTCTAAGGCTGTGGAACAAAAGTCGTGATCTTGTCAGTATTTTCAGCGTTAAAGTTAATTCCCATTAAGATAATGAATGACAAAACTGAAGATAAATCCACATCCCACTTCTCTTGCCAATGAGACTCATCTCAAATTAGTGTGTAAAAAGGAAGCTAGTTAGCAGATCGTTGTTCAACTTTGCAAATATTTATATAGTCACTGAAAAACATCACATTTCCCTTGAAAAATATTCACAGAAGAACACTATTATACCACTGAGCTTTGTTATTGGATGTCCCACTTATAACTTGTCTAATTGCTAACTGCAAATTATAACCCTCAGCAATAAAATTATTTGGAGAGACCATGGGTTACATGGAAGTAGATGAGAACCAGCATAATTTTAAAAGCATCTAAGGGATAAGCAAATGTAGCTATGTTTTATAGTAATTTTAATTAAAAACAGGAGGTAAATTTCTCAAAAAATTGTTAATAGTATCTTCTATTCATCTTATCTACAACAGACATAATGAACAGGACATCTACCAGTCGTGAACTAGTAATGGCCTTGAGTGTAAGCAGAAATGAAAAAAAAAAAAATGCAGGATGAACATGGAATTTTATTACTGTAGACAGTTATCTTGACCTTGTCTGCACAAAAACCTCACTTGCAGCAATTCAGTTTGCTGCTGTGTACAATGGCACCTTCCACAGTCACTAATCAGCTTCAGCAAAATAAAATATATAGTCAAATAACCTTTTCCCCAGGAAAACATATATTTAAAGAATTTTTAATCCACTCTTTAATAAAATATAAGCTTTAATAAAATATGAGCCCATAAGATGAAAACCCTTCTCTATTACTCTTGTGTAACTACATGTAAACATTAGCTGCACAAGCTGAGTTTCCCCAACAGGTCCAAATGTCCATCTGAATTGCTCTGGAGTTTAGAGTCAAGGTCTGTTACTACTGCCTATCCAATATTAAGTGCTTTGTAAGACTGTGTTAGCAACTAGTGCTGAAATCAGCTCTGCCATTTACAGATGGTTTCACTCCCTTTGTTATGTCTGTAATATGCCACAAAGACTGTTCAATGAGAGCTTAGTTACCACCTAATTATGGAAAGCTACAGTTGTTCTCCCCTAGTTTTTTTTTTTTTTTTAATCTATTTCCAATAAGTGTCTGCAGTTTCTCACTCTTGCTGTGTCAGAGCCACAGACACAAGCTTTCAGGGAGAGGTTATGTCTTAACAAACACATTTCTACTACTTTTTATCTGATACTTGTCATATACCTAAACATAATTTGTTAAATCAGGGAACCAATTTACTGTCATCATTTTATGTTTAGATACAGTCCTAAATATAGTACACTCTTAGAATAAGTATGAGAAAATGGATATGAAAGAAAATATTAATTCTCCTGGGAGAACAGACACTGAGACAGGAATACAGAAATTACTGAAAACCATCTATTCAACTCCCCTAGAAAATTAGCCCATTTATTTTCATATTTGATACAATAATTTTTTAAAGTGTTTTATTGCCTGTGTATTCACTGTGGAATTTAGCATAAAACTAGACTTAAATACTGCAGTGCTCTAATTAATTTTGTCTTACTCAAATAACTAATTGTGTGAAAATTCTCTGAACTCTTGTTCAAATGCATAACTATTCGAAAATAATCCACTTGTTCTCTTCCACATCTCTTCCCATTTCACTCTTTTTTCATTATTATTTAATTGAATTTCAGCTTCAACAGTCCCTTAAAGGAAACTGGAATAACATTATTTAGATTGTGTTATTGGTCATGTTATGCTTGATTGATTCAGTGTCCTTCTAAATGTCTTTAGTGTCATGTAGACACAAACTTTGTGTAACATTTCTAAGGATTTGGGGCAAGAAAAGCTATGGAAGTCCTATTTCAACTTAATTTCATTGTGCACGCTTTTATTCCTTACTGTCAAAAAAAGTTTCACTAAATTTTTAAAATTCCAAATAGCAAGGCAATGCTCTAAAGACCTGATCATACGCCCAGTGAAGTGAACTTGGATTTAATTGGATCATGAGCAGGAGGGATTGGAGGAGTGCAATGAGTCTCATTGGTTTGACTGACCAAAAGGACTGCTTGCTATTTAATAAACGCTAGTGCAAATAACAGATTACACAACATAGTGTAACTATATAATCTGAACACAACTTTTCTGGATCCTTCTGAAAGAAGAATCTTATTTTTGAACAGATAAAGTGCATTCACTTCAGAGACCAAAGGGATGAATCAAAGTATCACATTAACAGGTTTATAGTTTATCATACTTGTAAAAAATGAAGTACTAATATCTTAATTGAAGATCCTGGTTTTAAGAAGTAACTTTAAGAAAGTACCTTTTCCAGTTTAAATTAGTAAAAAAATACTTTAGGAGTCTCTGCTTTACATTATCACACATTATTCTGAATTATGGGTATTCCACTTTTCAAGAATTATTTGGTAGCATTTGAGGTTGTCTGTGGCTTCTTTCAATTTCTGTCTTAAGCGTGAATAAAATGACACCAGAAAATGGCCATAACCCAAAATAGTTTTAATCCAACTTGCTTATATGGCTTATTTTTAATGGTGTTAAAAGCACATGTCAGGTGGATTCAGAACACGATGGGAATAGTAAAGTCACCAGCAGACTTCATTTTTTAAAGTTTGTGGCCTCAAAATCACCTTTCTAGGGTGCAAAATTCCTTTCTATATGTGTGTAGTGTACAGCTGTTTGTTCAATACAACCATGTTTTGCTGTTCACCCTTTCAAACAAAAGAGAAGAGTCTGCAGACAGGAAAAAAATCTCTTGTCCAAGTTCATAATAGTTACATGGCACCACAGTACACCATGATACACTGCAGTTAAAAGGGAAGAGACAAACCTACATTTCATGGTCATCCATAATCCTTCCTTCATCAATGTTAACATTTATATAATGAGTATATATACATGTGTGTTTTACTTATAGTAAAATGGAGATTCAGGTTATTTAATTGTTTATAGTATCTGACATATTTGTTGGTTCACTCCTTTTTCAAGTCCAATAAGAAATGTGGGAATCTGTCACTAGCTCTTGGGTTTTGGCTTGCTCACAAGGGAAGAGAAGAAGGGAATAAATCACTAAACAGAAGGTTGTATTAATCTTACAACCACCTTAAACAAACCTCACTGAGAAGCTTACTCAGAATGTAATTTTTTTTTTGTTTTGGTTTGGTTTGGTTTGGTTTTGTTTGTTTGTTTGTTTTGTTGGGGTTTTTTTCTGACAGTTTTGAGGAAAGTGACAGGGAACACATGGGACAGAGTATTAGAGAAATTTAACCTCAAAAGGGGAGAAAGTGTTTTATGTTACCTCCTGGTTAGCAGCAGCTAGTTCTTCTTCCAGTGCAGAGACTCTTTCTAAAGAAACCCTCAGTCGTTCCCTTACCTAGAAGAAAAATCAAAATATGTGCAGTAACGTAATTTCTATTAGTCTTTAAAGATTATATAATCTGCCATATGCTCTACTGTATGCCCTGCCACTCCATTTGCAGGCATGTGTGTTGCACCCTTTCATGAGACATACTGCGTAGTAAACATTTAAACCTAACTGTAGGAAAACTTAACCCATTAAAATAGGTGTCAAACTTTAAATGCCACACTGCTGTTCCACAGTCTGCCTGTAATTTTATGGAATACACAGCAAATGAAAATATTTTAAGACCACATTAAGCATAAAAATAAAACTTTCACAAATATCCTTTACAAGGGATAAGGACAAAAACATTTGCAGATGTTTTAAGTTCACTCCATGGAAGATAACTGTTCTGTTTATAGTAACTGAATGCAATAAATTCATTGGAAAATAACTTTCAGCACTGCCTTCAGGTGCATATACTAGAGATTTTTTTATGTCATCATGCATTTGTTTGTTTTGCAAAAAGTCATAAACAATGTATATTCTCATAAGCAGAAAATTCCTCTGTGTTTGCACCATTTCCATAAATAACCTATTCTGTTCCAAGGATGATTATGATCTCAATTATTATTATTGCTAGTATTTTAATTGTTGCTAAATATTGATTATTAATAGTTAACACTAACTTAATACTAAATGTGTCTGAAGACATATTCACAGCTGATTTGAGTGCTCTGGCTCGTTGTCAGCTCATGTAGGTCATGTAACCTAAGCCGGCGATTTAGTTGCAGTCTCCCAGTAAAATCAAAGGCAAATCAGACCTGAGGTGACCTCCAGTGCTGTGTGTGGCTCTCTCTCCTGACTGTTAAGGGACCCTGTGACTCTCTGAAGCTACATAACTTCACTAGGCACCTCACAATAAACGCCTTTATAACCTGACTAATCAGTCAACACTCAAGGTGTATTTCTTTACATGTTCCAGCTACACCACAGCAATGCTGCTCCAGCTGCTGATCCACGGATGTTTAAGGCTATTAGCATTGTTTGTAGGGTAAGGTAGCATACTCTATTAGACCAAGGGATGTAGCTGGAAAACAAAGCAAAACAAAATCAGTCTTTCATGCACAAAGCAACACAACACGTTTTCATTGTTTTCACCTCCTTGACAAATACAGGAGATCTCTAGAACGGTTGTATATGTCCTAACACCTTCGTATTTTTTCTGGTGACAGCTCTTAGCCTAATAAATATTACCTTTCCTTACATCATTTTCCTTTACTACTGGTAGAGGTGAGATTTTGCAAACAGATTCACTATATCCCAAGAAAGGTTTAGATTTTAGTAGATGAAAATTATTTAGCAAAACTATAACATAGCATGTTCACCTGACTTTAAAACTGACTGAATCTAAAGATAAAATACATATTCAGGAAATGAAAACTTAAAAATAAAACTATTCAGCCTTTCTAACAAATGCAAATATAGTTTCTTATGCAGTACTTTGAGGCTTTTGTTCCTCTTTACATACTTTATTTAAAACAACCAATGAGGGGTGTAGACCTGTCTTCATGAGGCCCAATTTCAACCTCTCTAACCACTATGGGAGCTGGTAGAGAGCAACTTCTTAAGGAAAATCTCAGATTAGATATAAAAAAAACATGGAAAAATTTCACTCATGTTTCTGGCTTCAATCCCTTTGGCTGTAAGCGCTGCTTCAGGACAAGATGATTGAGAGAAAATTCACAAGCAGGCAGTTGTTAAAAGTCAAAATGAAATACAATGAGTTGGCAACTTTACTTGAATTTTTTTCTGAAACCTCCATGTATTCAAGCCCAAGTGTTTTATAAAGGAGCATGTATTTTAAAAATACGTTATAATATGTCTAACACTGACATTCACTTTGAGGGGTGTTAGAATTTGCAAACCAACTAGGCCACATTACTGAGGATGTCACAGCTCTACGAGAAGCTGGAATCAGAAGAATTATCCTTAAACTTTACACACTGTGGCACTGTAGAACTGAATCCTAGTGGGTTTTATACAGCCATTTTAGAGCTTGAAAACAACACTCCCTGTAAACAACAGACAGCTCCGGAGACAATATTTACATGGCACTTCAGCAAAACTAGGTAGAAAATTAATGTTTCTATTCTGACTATCAAGCTGTTATATTCAAATACATTTCTTTTCATTCTTGGCCTATTGTCAGTGACAACATTGAACAGTACCAGTGTAACACAGAGCAACAGGTGGAAGTTGTTTCCTTTGTCCTGCCTTCCCCTGCCTTACCTTATCTCACCTCTCTTCCACGTACACGGTTAATACACTGCCTTTTTTTATAATGTCCTAACCAAAATTGCAGTCTGATAGCTCTCATTTGTTCTCTGAATCTAACAGTTGCTAAAGGAACTGAAAGAGACTCTGCCTTGGCACAGAAAATATATTTTTTCTTTTCATCTGACCAGTGAACAACAAATTCAGATTCACATTTGCCATAGTGACATTGGAAATGTTGCAACTAATTCTTCATTTTCAGACATAAATAACAGCTATTAAAGTTGAGAGAAATCTTTTATTCTATTAGGAAAAAAATAAAGAGTTACATCAGCACTTCAATCTGAAGGAGAAATCTGCTCTGATTTACAACCCAGAAGCTGTAACTTTATTTCTCATTTTACATTTCTTTCTCAGTGATACACAAATGTATTGCAAAGGATTTTTTGTTGGATTCCCTCTTCAAATTTATGTTTACAGCAAAAAAAATCCCAAATAGAACCATCCTCATTTCAGGGAGATGTGGGAAAGGGTATTAAAGAAAAAGGAACTGGAACAAATGCCAACTATTTTTATCTGACAATTTTTGTTTGGTTTTTTTTTCATATGATGAACGCCAATTAGTGATTAGTATATTATACTGTTTTCCATTTTCTGGAAGTGACAGTGAGTAACTATAATTCATAAGAATTATCTTAGTGAAATCATGTATATCACTTCAGAAGTTACACTGCTTAAATTTCTTATGATTCTTCAATGTATTTCTATTTTCTTGGGCTCATGACAGAGCTTTACTAAAAAAAGTTTTCACAAAGTAAGACTAATCAGATGTCAACTGATCTAACAGAAATGCTATCATAAGCATTTTTAAAGGACAAATACTTGGAGAACAGAAGGCTCTGGGGAGAACTTATAGCACCTTCCAGTTTTTAAAAGGGCTTACGAGAGAGCTGGAGAGGGACTTTTTACAAGGGCAGGTAGTGACAGAACAAAGTACAATGGATTTAAACTGAAAGAGGACAGATTTAGATTAGATATTGTGAAGAAATTATTTGCTGTGAGGGTGGTGAGACACTGGAACAGGTTGCCCAGAGAAGCTGTGGATGCCCCATCCCTGGAAGTGTTCAAGGCCAGTTTGGATGGGGCCTAGAGCAACATGGTCCAGTGAATGGTGTCCCTAACATGGCAGTGAGTTCAAACTAGGTGATTTTTAATTATTTCTTTCAACCAAAACCATTTTCTGATTTTATGATTGTAGTGTCACAGACGCAGCAGAAAAGAGTTACTCTCTCCATGTTAAAGGGTATATCCAACATATGCCCAGATGACTGGGTATTCTTCTGGCTTTTAAATGCAACCACATTATCTTTAAATGTAACATAGTCAATGTCATGTTAGCACTGCTGTCAGTGCAAAATATCACCCATCTTTCTCTGTCTCCTAGCAACAGCTTCCCACTTTTTTGCTTGCTGTCAAATTCTTCCTTCATTCTCTTCAGATCTGCAGCCCATAAAGAGCTTTAAAAAAAAACACTTGCACACTAGAATTGAATCATTTTTTTCCATGAACAGTCTATTGAATAAAAGTTCTCCTTGTTACCTGCTAATGAATAAAAAGACAGTGACAATGCTGGCACAAATAGGCTAATTTTATTTGCAAGAATATTAAGTATACTTTTCTGCCATTAATTAATCTTAAGAGAACCAGTGGGTTTTTGATTCTTAGCTAAGACAGTAACATCTGGTTGCTGCTTTCCACCGTGAAGATCAACTGGACACTTTTCTTATAACACTGACCAGAAAACTGGGTTTGGAGAAGTTGCTTCAGTTTCTTCTTTGCAAACGCACATTTTAAATGTTGAACCCAAAATAGAAAAAATGTCTGCGGAACAACAAACATGTTCAGACAGATATTAGGAGTTAACTATAATTATAGAATGGCACAAGTAAGGTAATAATTTTTCTATCTTTTGTTCTTCCTGAATTACATATAAGGACTATGTACTTCCTGACCTACTCTATACTCAATGTCTATTCTAACCATGAAGTTAACATGAGTTTCTGTTTTTTATTCAGCTCTAATGATTTCTAGGAAATGTTGTCTTCACTTGCTCTTTTATAAACAATTCCACGTATATTCATATATAGTATCACAAAATATTTTGTAGTCCTGTCTTACATTAGTTCCACAACTTTTCATTGCATGAAAAAAAAACACAACAAAGAAAGATATCAGCTACTTAGCTGCAGTAAGAAAAGTATTTGAGAACTGTAGCATTAAGAAGGACAGGGTGAATAACCGAAGGGAGGTTTCAACTTTATGAATACTGCTGCGAATTTCAGCTGACTTATGCAATAGCAAAGGCTATAAGAAATGTTAAGTCAGAATTTCACATTGGTCTTAGTCCCAATCACTCCTAAGTTCTAGTGTTTAAAACTTCACATTTTTTAACAATGCTTGTTGTTTGTGAGATATAACCTAACCTTACACTTAGGTATAACAGTCACTGAATTTAACTTCTGACATGCTGAAAATGTAAAATTGCTAGCAGAACTGCCCATGTGCTTTGTTTTTATATTTCTAAAAATGTTAGCATAATTAGAGATACAAAAACTTTTTGAAAATATGTATAGTTTCTGTTAAATTACATTTCTTAATAATAATAATAATAATAATAATAATAATAATAATAGATATGGTTAGTGTGGTATCAATTTCATTTGCTGTGACACAAGTTATCCAAGAAGACACAGTGAAATTTCTCTGAGGGACACATATAATGGTAAATATTTCTAAACTAAATTCACTCTTTCATTATCCCCATGCTCTAAAGCAAAAATTCTCACAAAATACACTAAAACAGCAAAAACAGTCTGTGAAGACTTTTGTTTGGCACTGCTAAGATCTCATACAGATAATGGGGTAAGACTAAAAGCATACTCCTACTACTTCCTACTTCCTAGGAGGTACCTACTGGGTTCAGCCAAACAGGGCTGGCTCTCTCACATGGGAAGGTCATGACAAGCTTTCATTCTCCAGGGCTGGGCATGGGGATAATGAGAGGGATGCTGAAGGAGCTGTCAGACACTGAAATAACTGCAACAACAGCCATTTCTCTCAAATAATGTAATCACGGCTGTGATCTCTCTGTCTTTTGGACAAAAGGTAAAGGCAAAGTCCAGATTTCACGTAGTATATAGAAAGCCAATAGACTTTGAAATAAATTAAGGTATCATTCTAGATTTTTTTAATACTTAAGCAGGCCTGCCTAGAAATTGATATATTTTATTTCTCACTTTCCAATCTGTTAGTAGGTTTCATTGCATTTTGTTATAGTAATGAGGATGGTTTTGTAGTTTTAGTGCTGTGCACATAGCAATCCTTTCATGATCAGTCAAGTTTTGTGGCAGAGCTTGTTACAACACTTCAAGATGTTTTAGTGTAGGAAGTGAAAACATGAAAGAAAATTTGCATTTAGGAAGAATTTTAAGATTTTCTTCACATTTTTGTAAGTTTAAAGGGCAAAACTTTTTATGAAAATATTTTGTTATGCTTTTCCAAGAATGTAACAGCTACATTAATAGTTTCAGTGTGAAGAAAAAAATTAAAGTATTTTTGTGAAGAAAAAAATTAAAGTTTGCATTATTCATTTGCAAAGGATTACGATACATTTCCAGTGCACTTTTGACAGTTTTTATTACTCTTTATCCATTAACCTACTTCAGCTTTGTGTGCATTTTCTGATGGGGCACTGTTTATTTTGTGTGACACCAGTGTATCATGTATCATGATTTTTTGCCTCATTTTTACTGTGAGGTTCTGCCTGCAGGCCTCCCTGAGCACAGCAGCAGAGTCTGTGTGAGTGAAGCATTACCCACAATACAGGAAGCCAAGACACACGTATGTCAAAGGCAGTAGATTGACTCCATGCAAAGATGCCAAGAGATTTGATTAGTTCGTCATAGTTAAGGCCTTTTTCACCTTCGAAAGTAGTGGGAGTCAGGGAGATTACTCATGAGTGGAAAACTCACAAATGTTGTGTCCATCATCATGAAGTAGAGGAGTTATCCTGGGAAGATCCAGTAAAGTACAAGCTAGCCAATGCAGGGAAGGTTATAGAGCAAATCTTCCAGGAAGCATTTTTGGGCACAGAAAGAACAAGATGGTGATTGGGGAGAGCCAGAGTGGCTTTGTCAAAACCAGATAATATCTGGCCAACCTTACTGCCTTGCGTGATGAGAGGACTGGCTCCATGGATGAGGAGAGAAGAGTGAATGTGTTTTACTTTGTCTTTACTGAGGTTTTCTGCAAGATTTTCCATTTATCCCTAGAGAAAATGGAGAGA
>QWTY01022905.1:0-13522 GCA_008033365.1 Pseudorectes ferrugineus | reverse complement strand
TTGTTTTCCTTTTGTTTGTTTTGTTGGTTGGTTGGGTTTGTTGCTGTTGTGGTTTTTGTTTTTATTTTGTAACTATGTATGAGTTTAGCTGTAACAGAGAAAATAAAGATTTCCTTTCTGGTCCAGAGCTGAAGACCAGACATTTTGCTCAAATTGTAAAAATGTCATTATTTTTAATATATTTTTATCTTCCTCTGGCAAAGGAGGCTAGCAGAGAAATCCTTCTCAGTGTGCAGTCTCCAAATGGACTCCATCCAAAATCTCCTGAAGTCAATTGAGAAATGCTCATGCTCTTCATTTGATATTGGATCAAGTCTTATTTTCAGCTCTGACCAAGATTACTTTCACAATTCTGGCCTGTTTCTGGGTGATATAGATTTGTATGTAAACCTGTACTTACTAAAATATTTTAAATCAGTTAATAAGTGGTACTGAGGTGCAGTTTTCCCCAAATGAAGTACAATTCCCACTGATTTTCAGAAGGCAAATATTTCATTCTTGGTTAGTTCAGCTGTGGGCAGGGTGGGATGGGGTGTCATTTTATTTTTTTTATGTTTGTCCTTTTTCTCCTCATGAACTGACAAAATGAGCTACAGTTTTATTACCATGTATAGGGAATTAAGGCACAGAGTTTCCATTAAGAATGATCTGTTACCACCAAAAAAAAGTTAATGTTCCTATTTTTGCTTTATTATTCTTCATTACATAGTTAATAGAAATGGAGGTACGTGCCTAACTGCACCCTCATGGAAACTTGTCCTTTTATCTATGGTTAGGAACAGATCCATGGACAAGGTGTTAGGAAGAAAAGAACTTCCAAATGAATGGTGGCATCTCCTTGAGAGAGCCCTAAGGAGAGAAAGCCAGAAAACTGAGTTGTTTATCACAGCTTTTCTTTACTATCCTTTTCTCTAGTGACTTACAGATCAAAGTTAAGTTTCACAGCTTGCATTTAATGACCTAATTTGGATTGTGGCTTGTATCAAAATGCTGAACAGAACATTTTCCATTTTCTATTTTTATTTTAGTCTTTCTCTATTGAAACTATCCAGTAAACTTTAGATTGCTTTAATTGCATGCTGATTCCCAGCTCTGTATGCAGAACAGGACTATTTGTTCTGCAGCCATACTCACAGGACTGTCTGTCTTCTACTCCAGTGTAATAACAAAAGAGCTAAGAGAGCTGTCATTTATTTTACAGCAACTTCAGATAATGATCTCTCGTGGTAATAAAGTATTGCAGGATGGAGAGATGAAACAAGTTACATTTTTAAGAGGAAAGATGAATATTTGCTATTAGGGTGCAAGGACCAGGAAACTGAGGGTACAGTTACTGTTCAAAATAAAAGATCCAGAGTTTGGTTGTGGTCTAAGTGAAGCTGGAGAACCACTGAGATGTTGGGACTTTGTGCTGTGTCACGTGAAGGATGCTCCTCACTAAAGGTGTTCATTTTGTATTTGTGAGGTTTCCTCTGTGTTATTCTGTGACTTCCTGTGGACTTTTAAACAATAATTCTGTTATGTACATTCAGACAGGTTCTAAATATTCTTCCATACAAGTAGCTAGAGAAAAACTGTGCATTTCAGTAAGACTGCAAAATGCTGTCCCCAGTGACTGCTTCTCTGCCCCTGAAAATTGATTATTCCACTCTGTGTGTTCTCCTGAGCCCTTTAAGTGCATCAGATAGTTATAGATATTTGACATGCTAAGTGATGGTCTGGCTAGAGTAGCACTTGTGTGAGGTAAGTGAATTGTTTCCAGTAAACTTAGCCTATCTGTATTGTTAATATGCTACCACCTGCCTTAAAAATGGTCAGTCAATTTGTTGCATGACATTTTTGGATGAAGTGGGCTGTATGGATTAATTGAGTTAATTCTAAATATGTCATTGATTTTTTTCTATGTGACCTGCTCTACTATTTTTTTTTTGTTTCTTCATAATTGATTTTCAGTGTATAAAGCACTTACTATTGAATGCTTATTGCAAAATAAAATGATAAAAAGCAATAGATAGTGAAGATTTTTTGCGGTCTGTCCATTCTTATTATAGTTCTTGCAAACAGTTGTGCCTTGTCTGAAATAATGATTATTGCCAAACTATGTAGGAAGCCAGAAATAAGGACAAGTTTTATTCCCATGGTAAATGAATTAATTAGCATTTTCAAAGTTTTAGTGGTACATCAGTAAATCAGCAGGTGAAGTCATATGAACCTCCTGATGAATAAGGATTTCCTTCTCAAAGTTGTAGCAAGCACAGGGAAGTAACTAAGAGGAGGAGTGGGTTTGACAGGAAGTTTTGTTTAAGCTGTTGGTTATATTGCTGCACTGCTCTTGTTCTCATTATAGTTCTCCTCGTTGCAAAATATGCTGGAGACATATTGTTGTTGCAACAGATAGTGGTGAGAAAAGGGTGACTTGGGAAGCTTGAAATACTTCAGCCTATCTGTCAGTGGCCAAAGATAGCTTGACAGAATTGTGTTTCCCCTTGGTCTGAGGGATAAGCTGCAATTTCAAAATATCTCAGGAGCAACCAGGACAAAGTACCAGGGTTTGATTTTCCTGATATCAGCCTAAAGCCTCTCAAGTCAGGTGGACGTTTCTGGTCCTTTGTTTAATAGCTAAGTGACAGGAGATGTGAGATATCTTTCCAAATGCTGAGAGAATATCCGAGACCTACAACTGTGTGTTCAGTCTGATAGTTTAAAAAAAAAAAAAAAAGCGTTATGTTTGAAGTGGCCTGGTATATTTCTTTTTTAGTTTTATGCTAGTTTATTAGCTTTTGTCTTGTCTGGTTTTCTCCTATATTTAGTCAGATTTGGGGTCACAAGTACAAAGGAGTCATTAATCTCTTGATGAATTCCATGCAGGTTTTGCTGTTGGAAAGACTCTTGGGTTTGTGGGAGAACAGCTCCATGTTGCAGGGCTGAAATCATTAGTGCTGAAGTATGTTGATCTGGCAACAAGAGTTGCTGATGCAATATAGAAATAGGCAAAGTATTTATGACCTGAGCTTTGGCATGTCCATCTGACTCATTCTGATTTGCAGTGATATTTGAGAACAGAAAACTCCAATTTCTCAAACATGTAACATTTTGTCCTGCAGCTCTAGCCCTTTATAAGAGGACTGAAGAGATTTTCTTAATTTATTCTGATAACGGGAAGTTGCCATATCTTATGACATCTTTAAAAAGACCAATCATACTTTTAATTGCTTAATTAATCACAGCATGAAAGGGGAACAGTCTTCAAGGACATTTACATTTTTTTTCTTGCCTACAAAGTTTAGCTGGCTGCTTTCTTTATCAAAGCTACTTGTTTGATAGTAGAGAATGTAGCTAAAATGGTTGATCAAACAAACACAAGATCATCCTTGACACTCTTTAGTGTAAGATGACTGACCTATAAAGCCTAGTTAGATATTTCTAGCCCACTGGTGTGGATGAAAGCCTATGATCTCTTCCCCAAGAATATGCCTTTCTGTTTCAGCCAAACATAGATTAAAAACATTCCCACACACCTAAAATATAACAGAAAGCCTAAAAGCAGAGATGGGCGTCTTGCCAAGTGGGGGAGAACAGCCGAGATTCAGGTTCTCCTCACTGGTCAATGAACTCATTACTTCTCACCACTGAGAACCAGGCTGCTTTCTTTGTCACACAACCTGTCTCATCTCATTAGCACAATGACTTGAACATGTTGACAGCATGTAATGGTTTTCACTGCATATGCTAAGAAGCAGTTTTAAACCAATTTGCTGTTTTCTTTGTAGGCAGAGTGTGACTGCTGATTGCTGCTAAGGTCTCCGAAAAGTTATTCGTTTGCCACAATTCCTATAGGTAAAATATGAAGCTGTGAAACAGATGATCCAATGCAGCAGAGTGCTCGTTCCTTTCCCTGGATGTTAATGAACTCCCACTCGTTCCCAACTGGTCGCTGGGTGCAGGGAATGCATTCAGGCTGAATCAACGTGCAGTGACTCAACAGACAGCGTCTGCATTGGCTCTTTGTTTCCCTGAAAGCTGTTAAAGCATAGCTAATTCTCAGAGCTGAACGTTTAACATTTTCTGAGTGCATTGTCTGCATTTCATAAACATATTAAAATGTTAGACTTCATTCTTATCATTAAGTGCCACCTACCTTATTTGATCACATTTAAATTTTTTTCCTGTAGCATTAATGGACTGATTAAACCTTTCAGTGAAAGTTCTACCTGTCCATTCTATTTATTAATTATTATTAAAAATAAGCTCGCCATATAGTAACCTTAAATAATGAACTCTGTATTTAGTGGTGACATAATGTTTGAATGTTAACCTACACTCAGGGAAAAAAATGTTAAAAAGGAAATGGAAAAACATCTTTTAAATTGTCTCATCTCTGATAGTGAATTGCCTGTAGAGAGCTGCTTTAAACAGGGAGTTTTTTCACATTATTGCTGCTAGATTTAACCTTCTGTCCCCTTTCTAGACTCTGTATCTAATGTGAGACTGGCACGTACCGGAAAGCTGTTAAAATTCTCAAGTCCTGTGGTAATACCTTGGCTCATTGGTGCTGGATGATGTTCTTTGCACTGTTGCTGTAAGAAGAAATTGCATGACCAAAGTTAAGCAGAGTCGTGCATTGTTTTCAGGCAGGACTGTGAATACTTCAGTTCTACTTGACTTAATTGATAGGAGAACAGCTTGTATTTTATTATTTTCCCACATAACCTTAAAAAAAGTTCCTGTATCAGTGTCCTGATAACAGTGAACACTTTGTTGATAACTACCATGAAAAATTAAATCTTTCTGTGTTCTCATGAAAATTGTCATGAAGTCAGAGGAATTTTTCAGGGGAAGGAATAGACCAGTTGTAACTTTCTTGTATTCATTTCTGCTGAGAAGGGATTTTTTTTACAGTTCATAGCACCTCATTTAGGCCAGTGAATTCCACCTCAGTCATATGGCTACAAGATGCCTCAGGTTATTGCTGTGGACTTATTTTTGACAAAAGGATTGAAATGTTCTCCCAAATTCTGTATTTGAAATGTTTTCATTATTACTCTGAAGCATCCAGAGACAGTCTGAATTTTACTTTCATTATGATATAAATATATTTTTGATAAATAAAAATAAGTGATTAACCTGCAAATAACAGGCAAGAAGTAGTACTTGAAAGATTAAATGTCCAATCTGAAAAGTGATACAACATTTTTTATCTCTATATAATTTGTGTATAAAAATAGATATTTTATGTATTTGATTTATTTTTTCCTGAGTTAATTTTTGGAATTATGTTCTGACTGGAGGCTGGCAAACTTCGACGTTTGGAAAAGTAATGTTTGTTCACTTCCCTGGCAGATTGTCAAGTTCTAAGGGTAGAAAACAAATATCCCATTTGGATGGACACATTCACAGCTCTCTGCTGTTCACTGAACTTGCTGCACCTGCACAGCACCGGGGTAGGTGAGTGGAGTCTCCTGGTAGCTGATAGCTTTGGATTGATTGATGTGCAGCCTTCAAACCTGCATTTCAGTCTCCTGCTTAGTGCTGATTTGAAAGCTTTCAAGCTTGGGTCACAAACAGGGTTTGTCATGTACAGGGACTCTGACCTAGAGTGCCACTGGCTGCGTTTTATTCTGCTGCTTCAACGTTTTTGATTCAGCTTCCTCCCGTTATGTGTAGCTCAGCTGGTAGCCTGTGGCTCCAAGCTGCTGTCATTTGATTTAACCACTCACCAATCAGCTAAGTCAAAATTAATTAATGAATTGCTGTTTCCTTCCTCCTGAGCTCTCCTAAATAATTCGTTTTTAATTTACTCAAAGTACTAAAAACATTTGGCTTGACATTATTTGTCCAAGGTGACTATGAAAATGGGACTGCTCAAAAAAACATTTGTACAATGCTACTTTTGAAATGCTTGCATAGTTGTTTTTAAATGCCTGACTTCATTGTAGACAGGAGGGGAAATATAAGTCTTACTTTCAGAGGAGGTAGAAGCTGAATAAGAAATAAATATGGCATAATATCTCTTTGCCCACATGGTGAAATGGCTGTTGGAAAAAAAAAAAAAAAAGTCAGTATTAAAAGTTGGATCTTATTGAATCTCCCAGAATTAAAAACACACTCGGGCAGCAGAAACTCATCAGAGCTGAAGCCTCATACTATCCTTTTTCTGTGACATACCATAAGTGGAGAATGCACACAGTACATCATCAAACAAAGCTAGTAATTGTAGGGTCACTACCAATTTTATTTTGCTTTTATAGAATTGTATTTCTTTAAAGGAGAACAGAAGAAAGGCATGCACAGCAGCAGGGGAGCCTGTAGCTGCTTGCATCTTGGGTTTTGACCTTTCAGCAGTGCCAGGATGATTCCTGTGACATACCAGCAGCAGAAGAAAGAGCAACTCAGGAAATATTAAAGGAATTTTCAACAATGAGAGAATATGAGCTTAGAATTGCACTTGGCCCTGACTGAATTATTTTTATTTGTGTAGCAGCTTAATCAAAGTTAGTAACTGTAATTTTTCGAAGGCAATTAATAGCTGAAATTACTGAAAGATGAGTCAGGTTTCCTAGGAAATTTGACACCTGCAGATTTTTTAAGGCAAAGGTTCCTAATCCAAGTCAGGTGAGCACAGCCAAAGGCTGCTGGACTCTGTGCAGGTTGTGCTCTGCTTGGATTCTTGTCCCACACTTTGCTTTTTGAGCTAGCCAGAGATATTGCTCCAACTTTTTAATCCTCACTATGGGCAGAAGGAAATGAGTGAAAACATACTTAAATATGAACGTTATTTCATGATACTTATGTTAAACCATATTTTTTCACCTCTTCACCAGTGCTTTGAACAGCTCTGTATGACGTTTCAGCCACGCAGATGTTTGCAGTGGAGGTGTAAATGCTCCATCTGGGTTTGTCTAAAGCACCATTTCTGTAGCATAACAGAGGAGATCTGTCTTCTGCAGTGCCAATCTGATGGAGCTTGTAAAAAATGTCCTGAGTAGTGAGGCTGTGTGTAAATAGACCACAACATCTGCAGAGAAGCACTGACATCTGTTTAATTTAATTTTATTTGTTTTACACGTACAAAAGATAAAGATATTCAGATAGATGAGCAGAACAGTTTCCATGGCTTCACAGACACTCTATGACTCTCTCTCATTAAAAAGATGATTCTGTGTTTTTTTCCAGATTTGAGCTCAGCCACTGTTGATGTCATTTTTGCTAAAGCAAAAGGGAGAAAGTTAAGCTGTTCCTACTTCAGAATCCAACTCTGCGGTATTTATCATCAATAAAGAGAGGCATGTCTGACATCTTTGCTTTCTCACACACTACTGCCCAGCCTTTGAAGGAGCAGACTGGCACAGGGAAAATGAAGAGAAGGCAGGCCTATGTAGAAATAGTTCATCCCTCTGTAGCCACTCTGATATCTGTATGATTTCCCCCTGGAAAACAGAACATCTGCTCATTTGAAAGGCTGCAACTCTACAAATTGCCCTCTAACCAAAGATGTTATAAATGGCAGTTGTTTTGTAGGAAATTTCAAAAGATTTATATTATTTAGTGTGCTGGAAGAAGAAAAATATGACAAAGCAATGGATTTTTACCTTTTTTGCCTGTTATGGACATACAAATATTGTGTTCCTTGGGCATTTTGCAAATAATTTTGAACAAAAAAAATTATTCTTTTTCTCTGTAGTTTTTGTTATCCTGAAACCTTTAAAAAAAATCCTATTTCTTTCTAACTAGAGATTCAGAAAGAAGGAAAATGACATCAACATTTTTCCTTCAAAAGCCTAAAAAATTATAAAGAACTTCTGATCAGTTATCTGCAACCATTTTCCTTCAACTTAAGCCAATCTGAATCAATAATAATTTCCTCTCCTCATACCACAGAGACACAGCGCTCCTTACTCCTGGCTCTCCAAGGAGAGTGAGGTTCTCTTTTACCTCCTTGTTCCTTGCTTTCATCCCTAAAGGAGGCCTGGAACCACCCACTGGCTTTTCTACCTGAAAAATAAGCTGTTTGGCTTTATTCAGGTGATACTATTTTACTGTGCACTGTCATTTGTAGAGTGGTTGCATATATAGTATTTTAAAAACACAGTGGCAATTAACTGCTTGTGTTACTTATATTTTTTGGAGTAAAAATAATTATAACTTTTACTAGGAGTAGTCCTTAAATAAATTTTGTGTTAATAATGAATTACTCAAAGGGAGCTAATTGCCTGTCACAGGGATGTGCAGCATGAGACACTGCTTTGAGTAATAAATAGCAGGCTGTTCCCATAAACATATGCTGAAATCAGAGGCACTGAGTAATGAAAATTGTGCACCATAAAGAGAACAGTATGGTAGAAGTTCTGCAAAACAGTCTTCATGTAGTACAGAACCCAACCTGACAATTACAAAACACAAATCTGCAGTGAGGCATACTCCCAACTGGCATAACTTTCTGTAATGTCACCAAAGCTGATAGCCACCAGCTTAGAATTTGAGTGAGGATTATGACGTTCTTGCCACATATGTCAAAGTGCATTGAGGTGCATTCTGCAGGGGTTTCCAGATTTGGGTGCTCAGCTCTTTACAGTGCAGTTGCTTTCAGTGCTTACCTTTGGACTTTGCACTGAATTGCAATGGTTTGAATTCTGTTCAGTCTCAGATGGGGCACTTTTTGGGATTTGCTTATCAGCTCCTTTCTGTCAAGAGAAATACCCCTTTGCTCAGCACACGGGTCAAGACAACAGTATGAATCTAACTGAAGTCCCAGAATGTGTTAGTGCAGGATCTGGTTTTGTTTCATAGTAACTTCATTATGGGCTTTGTCTGCTTCAGAACAGACTTCTCATTCCTTGGTATCAGACATTCCTTCTGTTCTACACGGGACTAAAAAGTACTGATCCCAAAAGTACTGCCCTTCAGGGCTGCTTCTCTCAGCAGATCCTTCTTTCAATGAATGTCTGCAGAGTCAGCCTGGAATTTAGACAGAACACTGCCAAATGCAAAGAGGTGTAGAATGCAAAGAGAGGGAGGTAACACTGAAAGACTGTGAGAAGCCATTGATGTAACTTGTGAATCTTCATAAATCCTCTCTCTTTTTAATCACAGGATGCTGAGGGGTAGCATGTGTATTGAGAACTTATATGCTTCGAGTAAGGACCAAAAATTTTCTGTGAGGAGGGTCACAGCTGAGCAGCTGCTCCTAAACCAGTGCCAGCTTAAGTGCTGGCTGCTTGCACTGCACAAGTGACTGGAAGTGCAGCACTGCTGGATCTAATGAATCAGAATTGAAAGCTCACACAGAAATGCAGAACCAGTGCTCCACTCAGTGTCTCTGAGCCTTTCCATGAATGACCAGACAACAGGTGATTGATTATTTTCCAGTCTCATGGAGTATTTACCAATCTGGCTTTGACTATCAGGGAAAGATAAACCTGTATCGCAGCCCTGGTTTGGAAATGTGCTCCCACCTGTGAAAGAGATGGGGCAAAGGACAAATGAATGCACACTTAAGGGTTTTGTGTGTGAAGGGAGATAAAGTTGGACACAAACATTTGTAGACATATGAGTTGAGAAAGCAATGCAAGTCTGTGTTAAATCACCAAGATTAAGATAATTGCTCAGTTGCACCTTGGGGTGTGCCAGCTCCCTGACTATGGGATGGAGAGCTCTCCCCCGCTGCACTAGCACTCCCAGCCACTGCTTATCTGCATTTCAATCCTTCCTTATGAGTTATCACTCTGTCCTTTTTTGCTTAGGCAAATGACAAATTGAGGCTTTTATTTTTCTGCCGAACCCAATTTGTTTTGCTGTCTCTCACTTCTCTGACCCTGTCTATCCTGACTAGCTCTTTCTTTTAGCTTGCATTTTAGACCGTAGCATTCTGGGGCAACGGCTGTCATTTCAAAGAGAGTCTGGGGATGGTATTCCCAGGTATGGCCATTATGAAAGCCAAAAAAAATTATTTTACTTGATTTTCATTGAGGTTAAAAGTCAATAGTGTCTTTATTAAAATGAGCAAAGAAGAAGATTTGGATAAGGCAAAAATCCCAAACCAAACAAGCCCAAACCTTCTGTATGTAAAGCTGTGACTAAAGCAAGACAAAATTTTCATTCATTTTGGAAGAGAAAAGAAATTTCATACTGCATTTGCATGTTATGTGGTGACAGTTTTCTCTCCTGTAAATGTTGCAGCACACATTAATTTACAGAGGTTCCTGTTGTATTACACTGGGAAGGACTTTATCTCCCTTCCTCACACCACAGCAGTTAATAAGGAGTAAGTAGTGGATATGTGGGAATGTAACAGACTGGTCTGCATTCTGTAGGATTTTAAAATATTCCACTTTTTCCTCCTTATTGACTGAAGGAATGAACCACTCATATGGGTCATCTTAAAAAAAATAACTGGGGGGTTTATTATTTAAAGGATTCCAAGCACTAATATTAAGGTTTTCCCCTAATAATGGACCACTGGGTATTACTGAGAAAAAACAAAGTGACAAAACTTTGCATTAGCAACTCTTATTTAAACCAGAGCTCCAAAGAATAAAACTAGCATTTGTTAGAATTCTGTCAAGTTTCAAAATTATAAGGGTTATCAATCCTAATGCTTCAGAAGCATTAGAGGCATTATGCAATGTAACTTAGTGCAAATGGCTGGATAAACTTCTCTTCCCTCCCCTGATCATTTGAAATTGTAAGTGCAGGCCATCACCAGAGGTAGGCTCCTACATCTGATTCTTTTTTTCCAGCATGGTACGTTCTTTATTCTCTCACCACTACATTTTTTACCAGATTATTAAAAACCATGTGTGCCCAGTTTGTACATCTTGGCATCCCTGACCCCCGGCAGGAGATAAAGCAGCATTCTCTGCAGGACTCATCTTACCTCTGTATTGCATTTAAACAACTTCTAGGACTCTTTTCCTGCCCTGTTGGGGAAGAACTCCCCCCTTTTCTTTTCCCAGCCATGAAAACAAAGTCATTAGAAATACAGAGTGAATGTGCTCATTATTAAGAACTGTTGCCAATCTGTGACTTTGGTGTGTAAGCAATAATCCAAGAAAATTAGCACTCTATAAAACAGTGTACTATCAGCCATGTGTCCCTCAATTTTACACGTGATTTAGGGTTTCTTTCTGAATGAGCAATGGTCAGTGTTAGTTTCAAGTTTTTTAACGTTCTCTGTTTAAGTTCTTTTTTGAAGAGCTGATGATAGGAAAATTAGCTACTTCAGGGGAGGTTTTCTTTTAATTGTGAATTTATACAACAGTATGGGGTCATAAATGGGATTATGAAAGAACAGAAGATCTGTCAGTTTGACAGTTAATCACTGGTGAGTTCTCATGTGCTTCCATTAAGGTCATTGGAAACAGTTGCTTGTTCCTCAGTGAAGAAAAAGACCCTTACTATGAGTTTATTCTAATATTTTACATATTTTAGCAAAATTGTAACTTTTAATTAAATTCAGTTTTGTTGTTGAAGATTTTAGATTCTGGTTTCCTCAGCAGATACCCTTGAAAAACTTTTTTCCGTCTCAGCTGTGTGTAAAACCCAATCTGCTTAGATTCAATTTCAGCAGGGACAGAAAGGAGTGGTTAAACAATTTTAGTTCTCATTCTGTATGGTTGATTGGAATTCACTTTACTTTGCAGGTATATTTTGTTGTAGTAACTCACTTTTTGAAGTAAATAATAAATTTAAAGGGGATTATTTTTAGCTTATTTTAAGGCAATGTGGTTGCATGTCCCTTATGGTTTAACTGCATTAAAGAAGACTTTTGAAATATATAGAATTAAATCATATGAAAGAGGAGGTTATGGACCCTTCTTACTGCCCTTGTCAATGTGAAGCATGGTCCAAATTTTGAAAAGTTTGTTGGGAAGGAGTCTCACTGTTTTCAGAAACTGCGAATGTTCTTGTGTTGTTGGGGTTTTCCAGCATGATCTTCTGCTCCAGTGTTTTGTTCTAAGTATCCAAATCGTATTCACAGAATTGGAATGTCCTGAGTTCAAATGGCTTAAAAGCTACTTCATGACTTCATTATCAGTATGTCAAGAGGTTAAAATCACAAATCCCAAATGAAAATACTGTGCAGGCTCAACACTTGGAGCAAACCTTGAGTTATGTTCCTAAATATCTCTTCTACAGAAAAATGGTAAGGACTTTAAAAGAAAAACAAAACCAAACCCCACAAAACCCAGTAGAAAGATTTTAAAAATGCTCTTTATTTTTTTGTTGAGCATTAGCTTTCTAACCTGAGCTGCAGAGTTCATCTCTGCATAGTGATTCCCCAGCAGAACATCTTAGTGGGAACACTGAAGTTCCCTGCTCTTGCAGTATTGTTAACTTTGTTTACTCTTTTTTAATCTTTTGTGTAAAAAATATGTTTTAAGCTCGACATTGAGCTAATAAGTGTATGACTAGAAACTTGTAATGATGAATAATAATAATAAACTCTAATAGAAATATGCATCTACTCTTTAAAGAAAATAATTGCCTGATGGATGGTATAGGATGACCTATTTAACTCTTCTGTCAGATAATAGATTCTGAATCAAAGAGAAATCACCCTCTAGGACAATTTTCTAAACTTTCTATGGATGAAATACTCTGCAAAATTGAGACTTTCCAGGACCATGGCCTTAATGTCTCTGTAGTCCTGTATTTTCTGACTAATGTCTGAAAGGTATTTAGTTCACCTCCTGAAAAAAAATCTCACTTTTACATCAATGTATATTTCTCTTGGGCTTTTTCTCTTTTTAGCAGGGAAGCCTAAATAATAATGCTACCCTACCTGACTTTAAAAAACCCTGTATGTCTTCTGTGACAGCCAATGAGATTATAGACTTACAGAGCAGTGGATGTTGGCAGAATAATTGAAAGCCTGATTTGTATTATGTTGTAAGATTGCAGAAGATTAAAGGTATCTCCCATTCCCAGTGATATACCTGAGTTAAGATTTAAAGGTTAGCCAAAGAAATCACATTTTTTCCCCAGACAGGATGCTTGATCCAAGTAACAAAAGCATCACCACCCTTTTTATCCACATTTTCAGCACTATGTCACTCACAGGAATGAAATGCACTGATTGTAAAATAAGCCATTATTGTATTGTGATTATGCTGTAATCTGTTCTAGCATGGCCTTGATAATGCCACCCTATTAAAATCCTTTCTGTAGTTCCTAATGTATGTATCAAATTCAAGTTCCTTTACATTCAGACCCCTAACTCTATATATTTGACCTTGCATCAGATCCTCCACTGGTGAAAGTTTCCACAACCCCAACTGAAATGAAAATAAAAAGAATAAATAGGTATAAGCATACATGGAAAAAAATTCTGGCGTTCCATTAGAAAAACAACAGTAAATTTTATTTCTCAGTTACTTTCAGCAAGAAAATTTCACAGTAATGATAAGAGTAGTCTTCCTCGTTCTGCTCTTTGATGTGCACATAACTTTTCATGAGGATTGTCTCCGTAGTAAATGATCTCGTATTTTAACCACAGGTTTTTGTGGGTCTTTTTGGTTTTTTT
>QWTY01022903.1:29096-39840 GCA_008033365.1 Pseudorectes ferrugineus | reverse complement strand
CCTTACTGTAGTTTTCCATTCTTCTTGCTTTTCAAGGGAAGGCAATAAACTCGTTGCAGAACCATACCAATATTTTTGATGAAGACCTGAAATTATCTAGGAAACCTTATTCTTTAGCCTGTGGAATAACTTCACTGAGGCACCTGCTTTGTTTTCATCTCTGTTGCTTCTACAGATTGTATCAAAAGAAAGAGATTATTTTAGATAAGAACAAACAGCATTTGCATGTTGGGTTGTGTAACAGTCGAATGACACTGCAATTAGTTTTTTTATGGGAAAAGTAGTGCAAAATACTTCTAATTGTCTACTGTAGGAAGAATTTACAGTTTGCGGGTTTTTTCTGAAAAGGAAAATTTGTGTAGAGGTCTGAAATTTCCAGTGGAGAAGAGAGCAGTGACTTACAGAAAATATTTTGCCCAGTGCACCCCGGAGGATGTGGGATGGGTGTCTCTCTAGAAATGTTGCCTCATAGCAATACTATAAAGAACTCCTCACCTGTTTCTAGGAATCATGTAAAATAGGTGGTTTCTGTGGGCAGGGAATTTTGCGAAGGGATTAAAGAGGAAAACGGCATGTGCTTTACCCACGTATTTTTCCTTAGGAGATATATATATATAAACCCGTTTTCCTGTGAAGGTGTACACAATAGAAGCTTTTTGAAAAGCAAGGTTGTTTAATTGGAGATGACTTCAAATTAACAGAGGGCTGATCCTGTTTGAAGACTTCATTTTTGATAGCCATGACAATGTGTATATAGATGTGGAAGGCTTCTACTCTTCCTACTGAGTAGTTCTAAGACTTTGGTGTCAGTCCTTCGGAGCCTCCAGAAGGCCTGTAAAAAGCCTACTTTGTTTCCTTCTTTCTGGCATCTCAAGGGTGTTGTCTGACAGCACCAGTGCATGCAGTATGGAAATGTTGCATTAGTGGCACCTCTGTAAAACAAAATGTTTTTATAGCTACTTAATAGCACTCATGAGTTATGTCACTGAAGTGATTTCTAGGCCTTAAAATCTGAGTATGAAGGTCACCATCAAGACAACAATATATTGGGAAACCTCTAATAAAACAAATTTGCATGGAAATTGCTTTCATAGATTCTCCTGTGTTTTGCCAACATAGACTAATAATAAATTGATGTCTTCAAACTTTAGTGTGCTTGGAACTCCTATAATTTTTGCAAGAGCTAGTAGCTACTGAGATGTCTTTAATTTCTTTTGCTGCTTTCATGTGGGAATCAAGAAAGGACCCGAGAAAGGTTCAGAAACACTGAGCTGGGGATTTGACTCTTTGCTGTGTTTCTAATTTAGTGCCTATCACTTCTGCTTAGGTTTTATGCAGAACTGGTTCTGCTTAGAATATAACCAAAATTTAATTTTGAGTGCTTTGCACTTCTGGAACTGTGAGAAAACCTGATGTTGAAAGAAATCTGTAATCAGAGAATGAGGGTGAGACATGGCTTTTGATACTTCAGTCGTGAAACTCTTTTGAGAGTGCTGTTGGACTGTTTAAAATAATGTAGAACAAAGTGATAAATACTGTACATCATGACTTCAAGAATAAACTGCTGATACAGATTTTAACAGTGTGGGTAAATTTCCTAATCATTGAATTAAATGTATGGAAAATTTCTCTGGCATCTGTGCACCCAACATTTTTAAGTCATGCAAGTTATCTGTACAGTGGGAGCTCCTTGCTCGCTTCTCTGATGTTATTTTTAGCATGCTGTTATTCCAGGGAAATATTTTCACCCCTGTTCATGAGCGCAGAAGTATCAGGCTGATGGGATAGCAAAGTTGGGTATCTATCATTTGCCATTAGGAAAGGGAGTTCAAATGATTGCCAGTCTGTGGAGATGAATGTAGCCATAGACTTCTGGAATTCAGTGATTGTTTCTACTACGTAAACTACAGATTTTAGTACTGACAAGCACTCTTAAAGCATTATTCAGGTAGAGCTTTCTGGTTCCAGGGGCAGCCTTTTGGAATTTGTAGGCAAGGTAAGCTGTGCTATGTACTATGGGGAAAAAGTAGTTTTGAAAGGAAAAAAAAATGAGAGTTCATTAAAGTCTACATTGAGTAAAAAATGTCACTCTTGTTCCGAAACACTCTTTGTGTTTTAATTTGTCTGTCTCTAAGTTGCATTGATTGTTACAGTACTGTGATCTATTTCACAGGTGCCAGCCAGCCTTACTGGACCTCTTAAGGCTGCTGCCATTAGAAACTGTTCCAGCTTTCTGCAGCTGCTAGGTCTTGATCACAGGCTGCTCCTTTTGAGCTCCTGTCTCCCTCCAACTTGTGCCAGCACTGCTGCATGAATATCTTGTATAAGCTGGACTGAAATCTGGCTGAGAACACATTTTTCCCACTCCTTGTGAGTAGCTTCTCAGCTGGTTGTATTCCCATGCCTGGTTCACTATACAAGCTTTAGGGACTGGCACAGAGGAGAAGCTACTTGGATATAGGGATGATTGAGCTTAAAAAAATAGCCTTAGGTGGATGACTGTTTCCTTGTTTGTAGATTGTATGCTGTGTTGGCAAATATGAAAGAGATTTTCTGTTCTTAGAGTCGTGAGTGTTTGTCAGTGTGGTCAGAGGGAAGGAACTGTGAAGTGCACTGTACCTTACAGAACCTTGCACTACAGCTGTGTTTGCAGTTGGCTTCAGGAGAATCTGCTTACAGTTACAAGGGCTTGGCTGTTCAGCACTCTGAGCGTACAAAGGAAGGGAAAGTGCTTCCTTAGAGAAAAGAAATACAGAAGTGTTATGTTTCCCTTCCCATTAATGAGGTTTGTATGATATTGTATTACAAAGCTATATTTTTAGCCTTATAGGTTAAAAGTCTTGCAGTCACCTGAAGGTGTCTGCTTCCTATGTGCTTTATACATACTCCATCAGTAGAGTTCCACAGACAGGAAATGATGTTGTCAAATGAGTTGAAATAAAGATTTGGGAACACTTGCCGTGTAATCAAAATATGAAAAAAATTTCCTCATTTTAGTCATATTTATAACTACTCAGGAATGCTGATGGCTAATAGTAGATACAGCACAAGGATAAAGGGGTTATTCTCATGGTATCTTACACCTGAATCCCTGAAAGTGTAGGGGCAAAAATCTTAGGAGAGGTAAAATTTGTCTAGTGAAAAGGAATGTGCTAGTCTGGCTGTTACTATTGGGTATTGCTTGCTCTATTTTCTACTAATGCTAAAATACACTTTCCTTCCCATACTAGACTTCTTACAGCAAATATTGATACATGATGCTTTTCCTGCCTGAAATCTGGATCTCTGCATCTCCGTTTCAACACTGAGACCTTTTTATGCCTGTAAAGCTCAGTATCAATGAGTTATTTACAGGCTGACCAGTATGGCAGAGAAATTTCCTTCCTCCATGAGGGCATGTAAACCTTTAAAAACACACATATAAGCCATATCTAAATAACAAGTTAATTTTCTGTTTTGCTGTTGTATGCTGTGTCCTTAAACCACCTGAAGAGGTTTTCTAGGGCTGGGTGCCTGAGGGGAGGCAGGTTCTCTGTGAAGTCTCAAAGTGGCAGTGTGCAGTGGGCATACTGTTCTATAAGGTACTCTGTAGTTTGATTATTTTTTAACATGAAGTTATTTTATAACTGTTACAGCTATTTAGGTTTTTGTATGAAGTTATGTTATAACTGTTACAGCTATTTTAGCTCAGTTTGGCTATTTTGCAATTAATAATAGCTAAAGGAGGATGCTTTTCCAAAATACACCACTGATACTATCTGTTTTCCACAAATTCGCTGGATGTGGGAAACTCCAAGCCAAATGCAGAAGTCCAGAATTGAGTTCTCATAAATGAATAGCCTGCATTCTTGGGCTTTCAAGAGTCAAAAGCTTTATCAAATGGAAGTAACAAATCATGACAAAAATAGGTTATACCAGATGACTCTACTGCCCTCTCCTAGTTTTGCAAGATACAAGGAAGTCTCTAGGTCAAGCTGAGCTCTCTGGGCTGTGTTCTGAGGAAATGTCTATGTAAGGTGTAATAGCTGGGGCATGTGTGGTTTGGGGGAGGCAGGCAATTAAGGACGAAGCTTGAGAGTTGGATTGGCTTTGCTGGGTTGTTGGTTTGAGAGGTCTTTGGGGGTTTGATGTAGCTCTTAATAAGCCTGAGTATGGCAGGAGCTTGGGAGCCTAGGGGTAGGTGATGATACCTGCATAGCTGTAGATTTGGAGATGGCAATTTAGTAGTGTTCCTTTGTGGCCTTAGATGTGCGTTGTTTACAAAATGCTCGTTTATTTTTAAGTAATTATTCAATTGCTCATAGTAGCTAGGAGCAGACCTCTAAAGAGATTTTTCTTGAAGTGGGTGCTAGATTAAGCAAGCTCTTAAACCTTAGTGCATATTGGTACAGATGCATACAGAACCCCTTCTTTTAAAAGCTGTGAATTAGAGTTGGAATTTCACATCTGAGTTGAGCAATATGCTTGATTTGTTTTAGGAAATTACCCAACAAGTATTCAATTCAGGGCTGAACCTGGCTTTCTAAGTGATTTGCTTGTATGTGTGAAAGGAGGCAGTTAAGTTTTTAAACATAGGTACATAATTAGGCTATTACAAGATTTTTATGTGAAATCTGTCCAATTCTGTAGTGTAAAACCAGAGCTGAGTGTGGTTTAAAGTTTTTCCAAGTTTCTTTAATTGCTTGGTAATTTTATTCTTTCTGCATAAAAAGTTTTAACAGGGCTTTTTTTTTTCCCCAAGATGGCTAAGATTCTACAGCTTAATGCTAGTTAATTTTCCCCATCATAGCCTTTCCATCCAGTCTCCTGTGCATAGCTCTTCCGGCTTCTCATAGGCATTCGAAACTAGTTTTGTGTAAAAGGTATTTACAAGAAAGTTCAAAAGCTTTTCCTTCCTTGCCTGGTTGTCCCCTTCTCCCTGCTAACTGCAAGTATTTAGATTAGCCCCACTGACCCTTAACAAGCACTTTCTCCAATGAATAATATTAACTCGGTGGAGAGTTTTTGTGTGTGTCCTGTATGACCTTCTTTAGACTATTTGTGGTCCCTCAAGCACTTCTGTCAATAGTGTTTCCGAGGAGAGGGACTCAATCTGCTTAACCGTGTGTATTCTGAAGCAGGAGAGTGTACTCTGCTGCTTCTCTAGCTATCCTTTCTCTTCCTCTGACAATATCTAGATCACGGTACAGTCACTGAAGGTGTAATAGTCGTGCTGTAAACTTGGGATAATGCCCAGCTGGCAAGTGTGATTGCAGCTTGCAGAATTCTGTCCTTAACTGCATCCTTTTAAATGCCTGAAACAGCTCCTACTGTCACACCCTCAGATGAAGAATAATATACCCCTGTAAAAAAACTCCAGAAAACCAAAGAAACCTCTAGTGGTTTTAATTCTAGCATATCAAATGATTTGTGTTTCAGGTTGGTTTGGATTTTATTTTTGGGGAGTGAAGTGAAAAAATAAAAGAAGCAAAAACCCCCACCAAAACAAACAAACAAAACTGAATGGGAAAGAAATCAGCATGTGAAACAAGGTGGGACAGTTGCTTTTTTTAGTTTCAGAAAAATTAAACATATATGAATTGTTCCAGAAGAATTAAGCATAGCTGGATTATCTGGGAACAGTATATGCTATGTCTGCCACTAGTGACTGGCAGCTAAATGATTTGTGAAACTATAGTAGCTTTCTGCTCATGAGGCTTGGTTGGAGCTGGCAAGAGATGGTATTGCTCTAAGGCTTCCTTTACTTATGTTGAAATATACTGTTTTTCCTTTATAACGTTATAAGGTCAGCTGCATTACAGATGTGATGGCCTTCCCAATCCTGGGCTGGTTTCTGCTTTCTGTGATGCAACATGAGAAGTATTTTCAAACTTGATCAGATTAGAGGGCTGCATAGGAAGTGTTCACATTCCAGTTACTGACAGCCACTGTTACTTCAAAATGAATATGAGCTTACAGTAAAATTAAAATTTTATCAAATTTTCAATTATCTTAAGTTGACTACTCTTGTTGAAGGTGCAACTGAATTCTTTAATTAACCTCTTTATGTGAACATATGCTTCCTTATTTTTTGATCTTTTTTCCTAATATAGTCCATATTCATATCTTTTTTCCCAGTCTTTTTACAGGACAACCTTTACTTTCTACTACTTCCTCAGATTTCTGCAACTTTTGAAAACAGTTCTTTAAGACAGAATTGACAGATTCTGAGTTCTGGCAGTTGCTCATCACTGCTGCTTCATGTTTCCTACTAGACAATATTTATAATTAAGGCTTTTTACAGTCTTTTTGATTCCAAGTGGGTGATCAAGTGTAACTTTGCTAGAGCTGTCTGTATTGATGCATCTTTGGTGTGGTATCACTTTCTGTATGATTTTTGTTTATGGCTGACTAACTGCCATTATGTTGTGAAATGACTTGCTTAAATAATACCTATCTGAATCTCCTTTTTGATTCACTTGCAAATCTGTGATATCATCTATTGTGTTTTCTTTGAAATACTGTGTGTATACTGCTTTCTCCCGTGTTGTGCAAAAATGTTAAACTGTAGGAACTGTCTTTGTCAAAGTTGGTTCAGAGCAAAGGTCTAAGAGGAAAAGACCTCTTTTCCTCAGACCGCTGTCACGAGGTTGTGGTAGGGCAGACTGGGAGCTTAGCTAACATCTAAAGTCTGTTCTACTTTTCCTCTCTGTATGGGCCCAGTCTGCTACCTGCTGTATGCCCAACAGTTCCCTAGCAGTGGAGGCCTCTCCCCATCACCACTGTGTACAGACATATGCATGCATGCTTTTTTGAGAATTTTTTTGTTGGTATTTCTTAGAACAAGAAGGAAAGAAGATGGTATAGTAGAGAGTTTATTACAGAAAAATTTGTACCTAAGATAATAACCTCGTATCTAGATCTTTTGAGTTGTTTCTGGTTACTCTTTGTGGGTGTTTGCTTGGGGAAGGGCAATTCTCTATGTGCTTTAATCCACTTGGTGAGGGAATGAAAGGCTGTAGAAGTTTCCTCAAGATGTCAGTGTATGAAATGTTTTTAATTTAATGGCATACTGTAACAGGCTTAACTCCCTGTTTCTTCTGTAGTGGGAAACACTTCGTTCAAGATGGTGCCTTATAACTTCACATAAACTGTATTCATCTGTGTATGATCCAAATGAAAAGGTAAGTAGTATGGTGCATGTTTTCTTTTTGACATCTTGCTGTAATAGTGACATTTGGGTTTTTAATCTGCCCTCTTCCTTGTGCTGCTGCTAACAATGGTAGTTCTCTTGGTATAACCCATCACTAGTTTAATAGCATGTTTTTCTTTCTAAACCAAAAAGAAATTTGCTTTTGTGAGATACATGTCAAGATTGGATACTACTTTGAGTGTATACCAAAAGGCTGAATAAGTGATTGTGAGCTTGGGAAAGTTACATACTGGCCTGAACATGTTATAATTATGAAACAACTGTTAATGTTTTGCATGATGTGGGTGGTAATGGGCCCGTTAAAACATCCGGGAGCTAGACTAGCCAAAGGCTGTTTGTGGAAACAAACCTAAGTAGTAGTGGCAGCATGATTGTTAGATGATCTGGCATGGGGATGAGAACTTCAGAGTTTGGAAAAAGATGGGCCTTCAAGGCCTGCAGAGAATAGCAAATCCTCATCTTGGGGCTTGTGCAGTAGCAATCTCAATTTACAGTTACGAGCCAAGAAAAACTTTCCTTGTGGAAGATTGTCTTGGCATGGCCTCTGAAGTAACACGCTTGGAAAAATAATGTGACTGAAGATACACTAATATTCAAGGGCAAGGATGCCAACAATTTCGGACTGATAGGCTTGTCCTTATATACCAGTGTAGAAGCAATTAACCAGAAGTGACACAGTATTAGGAAATAGGGAAAACCAGTGTGTACCTGGAGCTGTGGCTTTACAGATTTTTTCAGAAGATTTCTTTTTTTTTCTTAACGTTCTTGCTTAATTAAGGTCCCCTTGCTTTTCTAAATGCATAGTTATATTTAGGTCATATAGTTGGGTATTTGTTTTCTCGCAGCTAGGAGCTGTGTGATTTCAACCAGTGACTACTACAAACAGTAGAAGGGGCAGTGAATGAAAAAAGCAGAAAAGAGCTTGAACTGTCTTTGTAATGACAAGACTTTCATGTGACACTTTTTCAGCCAAATTAGTGGAAATGACATAAGAAAATGTTACTTCAAAGCCATATGTGATTTTTAATTTTTTTTTATTGTGTTGGACTTGAGTCTAGTCTCTGTGTCTTTATTGCAGAACTGAAAAAATAAAATGAATGTCAAATATTCTTACTGTGTTGATACTGGAAGTCTTGTCTTGCACTGTGACCACAGCTGATTAATAAAACAGCTTTTATATACCAAGAACTCGGTTGATGGAGCATTTGAGTCATGGCACTTTTCAATACCAAGTATTTGGGAGTATTTTTTAAATTCCCCCTCAAGTCTGTGTGCCTAAAAATCTTTAGGTACCTAGAATGCTGAAATTTAGATTCAGGAACAGTTTGTATGAGTATGTTGGTAACCTTTTTAGACCAGATCCCCAGCTAAAAAAAGCTCTTCAAAAAAAATTGCTAGCTCCTGTGGTGTTCTTAAAGTATTTGTACTTCTGATGATTGAGCTTGTTTAAGGATGTTTAAGATCTGTCTGAGTCGGGTGAGCCTGCGCACTGGCCAGTGGTATTCAGCAGATCTGGCTGAATTTACTGTATAAGCTTGCTGCACCTCTCACCTGGAGGGGTTTCTTATCACTTAATTTCTGTATGGTGTTATCACGTGGTAGTATTTTTAAACTGATCATGTGATGTCAGTTCAGCCCTGACTTTGAAAAAGTAAATTTGGTCAAGGGCACCTTGAGTTTGTCTGGAGTATACAGCAAATAATGTGTTCTAGTCTGTCAATAGCACTTCCTGTTGGGGTTTTGCAGTGTTCCTTCCTCTCCTCTGGCACCTTTCTTTCCCTTCTCAAATTAATTAATGACTGTGAGGCTAATAAACAGTTAGGTTGTTGGAGTGGCAATACCTTCTCTTCCCCTAGTCCATATGAAAACAAGCTGTTTGGTGTAGTGGAGGAAGAATAGCTGTCAAATGTCTTTGGGTATTGTTTGATAAACCTAATGTGGTATGACTGCAGACTGTCCCTGAAGGAGAGAGTCCTGCTGGTTCCCTATCCTATGTTTTTCATTTGGAGCAAGGGAGGCAGAGTAGGACTGTTCAATTACTGTATTAAACTTGTGATGTGTCCTGGAGCTGCATCCCTGTGGTCTGGGGTGTGGAAAGCAGTCGGGGTAAGTGTGTCACGCAGGATGGTCCCTTTCAGTGGCAGTCTGTATTTACAACTGAGCAGGTGCAGTTCCAAAGTCCACCTGTGTGTTTAGTAGTGAGGCCCATGACAGAAATAACCCCCTCTCCCAGCAACGGGATTTTTATGCTGAGCAACTGTGCTGCTCCACCACTCTTTTCTTAATGGGAAAGGGTGTAAGGCTTATTGACTTCCAGCAGCTTGTTATCCCCTTCCTACAGGCATGATATAGAAGCGTTGAGGGTACATTTGCAGCATTAACTGCATTCCAGTGTGAAAGGTGACAGTGAATTTCATGAAAGTAGTAAGTTTTATTTGCTATTCTGTTGCATTGTGGTTGCTACTTAGTATTGGGTGTGTAACAATGTCATGATGGCCAGGATTTTGCCAGGTCCCTCAGGTGAAGGTCAGACAGGAGAAGGGGCAAGGCTGGTACAACTCAGCAGGTGTGCCTGTACTGGGTCAAACTGTTGGTTTTTTTACCCTCCATGACCTAGGCATGGTGAAGCCTCTCTTCCTTATGATTGGAATGTCTTTTAAAGGGCTCCCATAACAGATGAGTATTGTGTTCCAGGTCATCTATACTGGTTAGGGGCAGTGACCCTGTACCTGCCAGCAGTGTACCTGTATACTACCAGTATGTACCTGTGCTGCTTCCAGGCAGCATACCTACCTGCATCTCTTCCCTGGGCTTGACTGACTTCTAGAGCTGCTGTAGGGTTCCAGCTGGCAAGGACATCCAAGGAGTGCTGGTGTGAATAGTCAAAGCCTTTTCCTTCTGAACCTGTGTATGTGCTAGGTAGCTCTAGTATAGCATACTGTTTGTTATATCATCATTTAAATCAGGAGAACTCTTTTAAAAGTAGGTGATCTCAGAATTACAAGCTCATGGGTAAACCATGGTTTTAGTGGAAGTGGAGGAGAAAAGAATGCATGTTTCTGGAGGGAGATAAACTTGTATTCTGTTTGTCTCTTGAGATGCTTATTGTTCTTTTCCCTTTAGACTTTTGAAAAACTCCTTATTGCCAACAGAGGAGAGATTGCATGCCGAGTAAGTATGTAACCTTTTAATTTTTTGACATTTAATTCTAAAACTATTGGTATTTTAAATATTGGTAACTGTCACTTCTTGTATGGTAGGTCATCAAAACGTGTAAGAAGATGGGGATTAAAACAGTTGCCATACACAGTGACGTCGATGCCAATGCTGTGAGTACTACTTGAATTCAAGTGGTAGATGAGGTTTTAATAATTCAACAAGACTTATAGCTGTTATGCAGGCTTGTTGATTATTGTGGTAGGCATGTTGGCAATTCTGAAGTACTTTTGTATATGTCCTTTTCCTCTATGTGCTTGAAGTGAGTGGATGGAGATACTGAGGTGGGGGAAGGATTGGACAAGTATTTAGCATGTTTTTTCTGTCAATTCTTCT
>QWTY01022903.1:404-28861 GCA_008033365.1 Pseudorectes ferrugineus | reverse complement strand
GTAAATCTTTTTCATTGCTTCCCACTTTCCAGAGAGGTGTCCTCTTCTACCAGGTGTGTTGAACAGGCCTAATGGAGCTGTTCCATTTGATGAGGTTATTGATGTGCCTTCAATATTCAGCAGTATGGCAGGAGGGTGGTAAAATGGCTTTCTAGACAAGTAAGGTACCTGTCCTGCCCATTTTCAGGTTTTGTAGTCTCTTCTTTAGTTTTGAAATATTTGCAGTCATTCATGGCAACAATAGGAGGATAATTTATTGTGTGGTATAACAGCAAGTGTAGTCATACTTGCATATTCTTGTTGACTAAAGAGAACACAGTATTGTTCCTTGCCTGCAGGAGCTGCTGCAGGAGAAATGACTGGGGGTACCCCCATGTCCCAGGAAGGTTTGTTGAAATCTGGAAGGGAGTTAAAACCTTGTATTATGATTTAATAAAAAGTCACTCAGACAAGCTACCAGAAAAAAATGTGTATTTTATGCAGGACAGGACTTGTGAATATAGGTGGTGAGTTACTCAACATTAGAAAAACATGGTTGATGAAATCTGAAAGTAGTTAGAACTTAGGTGTTTTTAGAGTTAAGTGAAAGGTGAGAACTGTTGGGAGTTTTGGACTTTTGAGTCCCTTTGATTCTATTACTACACGACCAGCTCAGTTCATAGGAATAGGCTGTAGACTAAGCAAGTGACAGAAATGGGACTTTCTGAAATGCTCTAATGGTGGATTTTTATGCCAAGTAATTCTTTCTTTGAGGTGAATGGAAAGTACACTTGGTGTGGATTTCAACTGGTAGCCATAACTGGTAATCTAGTAGCTTGTGGGTGCTCAATGGGCTGTGAAATGAATTCTTAATGGGTGGATGTCAGACATCATGATAAATTCTAATTCTTTTGGAAGCCAAGGGTTATATGAATATGAATACAAACTACTCTGTATGATCTATGATTCCTCTAGTAAAACTGAAGCATGCTGATGGGTACTTGAATTCCATCTTATGGATATGGTATCTGCTGTTAGGATAAATGGATTCGCTATTTAGCAGCACTGCATAGCCTTGTTCAGTGGCATGAATTCATCCTGAAAATAGACTTAAAAAGCTGTTTAAAAAAACCCCACATGTTCTTTCACCAGTCCATAACAGACTTGAGAAAATGAATTGGTCTTCTCTCCAGTGTGTCTGTTTATTCTGGACATGCTATGGATTCTGCTATGAACTGGATACTATGAAAAAATCTGAAAGCAATAAGTAAGAACCAAGAATGAAGAACATAATGAGAGAGTAAGAATGGCACAAAAAAGTACAACCCATGACCTTAGGGGGAAGGGTGCACAAATAGTGCATTACAAAAAGGAAACTGAAAATATGTCTACGCTGCTTTGATCTACAGTGCTGTCTTAGTTTTAAAATACAAATAGGGTCTTTAATTTGTAATAGTTCCCAAGAGAAAGGAAGTCCAAGGTGGTATCTCAGAAATGCATTAATATACTCATGGTACTTCATAAAGATAACATTAAATGTGTTAAAGGGGATGCTGACGTTTTGAATTTATAGACAAGTGATGAGGCCCTAACAAATGCTGTAAGAGTGATGTGGTGTCTGCTTAGCTCTTTGGATCCTTACCTAAAGATTGACCAAACCTTGTACAAGGTTAAGCAGTAGCTGTGTGCATTGAAGAAGCTCCAGGTATTTAGAGGAAAATGAGAGGAAGACTACTTGAAAAACTATTCTATGTACTTAAGGTAGTGGTATTAAGTCTAAGCTAGTTTTTTGGGTCTAATTATACATGTTGTTTATGTCTACCATAAATCCTTCAGTCACTACCTTGTGTGCTTGCACTGGGAAGTAGTTTAGTTAATGTTGTCTGTTTTAATGACTTGGATACTTCCAGTTATTCATTGTGGGGATGACCTGGCCCATTGCAGTGATGTGTGTTATTGCCAGTTTGGATGACCTTGGTAGATGAATCCACAGGCCAAATTCTTTGACTCTGTTACTTACCATAAAGTAACCAACAATAGTTGTCCATAATTCTGTCCAGGTTTCATCAACAGCATCCTTCTTGGTTGTACCAGTCATAGCAAAATGTCAAATGCTCTGAAGTTATACTTGGGAGCTGATGCAACTTGCCAAAGGAACCTCTGTCCTGATGGAGCTAGGAAAAACCTGTTTGTTTAGTGATGGGGTACTGCAAGAGAGTTGTTAATAATCTTTTGATTTTGTGCTTGACAGGATATCCCTTGCTCCTTCACGACGTGTATTGCAAAAACACTGAGTATGATAGGCAGCTACCCTGATGATGGTGGTCACTGAACCAAAGGCAGAAATAAATATAAAGACATGCGGTTGAACTAGTTGCCCATCCCAATGCTGTTTGTCTTTACTAAAAATAGTGGGGCCTGGTTTGTGACCAGAGTAGGTAGGGATATCTTGCAAAAATAATTTTTTATTAACATGTTTAGAAGTAGCACTAACTGCAGTAGATAAATTCTCTGTTTAGAACTTGGAGTAACCTTTGAGATGTAGTAAGAACCCCTTGTTACATTACCTATCATCTATATAGCTACTTCCTGAAAAGTTGGTAGCCTCATACTTGTAATATGAATTCACTGTAATAAATATACCTGTAAAAGGAGGGCAGTCCAGTTGGTCTGTTACATCTCTCTGGCTTTGTCATACTGTTTGAAGACACAACTGAAATTGAACAGAAGCAAAGTTCCTTCAGCATGCTCACTAAATACTTAAGGGGAGAAAGAAAACTGGTATCAAAAAGTATTTAGCAATTCAGGCTCTTCAGTGATAGCTTCTAATTTATTCCTTATCTAGTGATATGCGTAAATAATTCAAGCAGGCATTTTCACTAATGTTTGTATAGGAATTGTTTACATAGTCTTAAAAGAGTGGTCTTTGAATAAAAGTACTGTAAGACTTGCAAGTGAGTTATCTTATCCTAGAGCTTTATTTTGGATTTTTTTTTTTGGTTGAATATTCAATTTTTCTTTCTTTTTTAAATTTTAAAATTACCTGAAATCCTTGTGGAATTTACAGTGCTAAATAGAGGTAGTGGGAATAGACAAAATACATATAAACTTTCCATGACACAGATTTCTCTTGTTCTTCACACTTAGTTTCTGTGGAGCACTGTGGCAAATGTCTTGAGTATGCTGTTAGAGCAATATCAGTGTGGACATACTTACCATTAATAGATAAAACTAGTAACTAGACTATAAGAGCACAAAGGAATTTTCATTTCAAGGAATTAAAACTTTGCTGTTATGAGGAGGAAGCAGCAGAGAGGACTGTTATAAACTGGCAATGTGGCAAAAATGGAACAACCTGCTGAGAACCAAATAAAGCTTACCTGAAGATGGAAGATACAAATAACAAACTATACTGTTTTGTGCTATTAACTTAAAAAATGACCAAAGATCTGAAGGATTTTTATAGGTGAAAATTGTTGTGGTGATAGGGAAGAGAACATTAACAAAACTTAAAAGGAGATGTGTGACTTTAGAGACTTTTGGATGCCTCTGTATTAATGCAAATTTACAAAGAGCTGGAAATGGTATTAAATGGGATTGAATTGCATTTAGTTTTGTGGAGGTGGGAGGGTGTGTGAACTGTTGAAAAGAGGTTGTCTAAAGTTATTTGTGCTGTGGAAGAGAAGCTGCTGCTTTAACAACTGTCCTGAAGTAGAAATAATTGTGGTGCTTGGGAAAAACAGCCTGACAAAATGGCTGCTGAGACCCCCATAGAGCATTACAGTTGCTCATGTGGTACTGAATGTTTTGAAAAAAATAGGTCATAATGGATGCTTTCAGGTTCTTGAAAATAGTGGCTAATACTCTTTTATTCCATCTGTTATTTTGGGGACAGCAGAGAAAAAAAGTTGTATACTGTTCAGAATTCTGAGTTTTGTTGGTTTTTTTAACTTCAGTGTTCAACTTTCAAAACACTAATTCTTTACACTTGAATAGGTAAAGTGGGGAAGGACCAGTAAAATTAAGGTTTTTTTTAAATTAAAACATCTGGTGGAATTGTTTTTGATATGAGAAAGCAAGCAAAGAAGTTTCATCTGAACAAGAGTAATCATATGTACTTTTCCCCCTGAACTGATTGGAATAGAGGGTTAAGATGAAAGAGCCTCCTCAACCATAAATGTAACACTGATGGTGCAAACATTGTCAAGGAAAGCTAGAGAACTATTATAATGCCTAATGTAATCAGCTAAAAGTATGATAAATGAAGAACAAGCTTTCACTAATTGGATCTGAACAAAAGAAGGTATAGCATAAAGCAGTGAATGAGATATAATTTTACTTGGCATTTTTTACCACAGCAGGGATTCTATAGCCATATGAAGCAATGAACTATAAATGACTGAAAAAATCCCATGGGAAAGTAATGTAAACTGCTAAAACTTAACAGAGTAGAGGGCAGTGAGTTATACTTCTTTCATACAAGGTTTTTCCTATCAGTTACTTAAGACTTCAGGTGTTACTGTATTAAATTGCCTGTTCTAAATCTTGTTCTGCCACATAATATAAAACAAAAAATAATGCAAATGCTTTTATTGATATATAAGTAATTGAACAGAATTGAGCTGTTCTCCAGAAACTGTAGTCTTTTGAGTGACAGAAAATTGAAAAAATAAATTAACTAGAAAGGGATGACCTATATTCCTTTCTTAAATATATTTCTTTTTTTTTAAGCTTGGAGTCTGAGACAGTATTTCAGAAGGAGGTTGGGGAAAAATCTGGTTTAGGGAGACTGCAAAGCTGATTAGGCTTTTAAGTTTCTGTACAATGTCTATATTGAGCTGAATGAATTTGAATGAGTAAGATGAGTTTTTTTCTGAAACAATAAAAACTTAGAATTTTGCTAAAGACTTCTCTATAGCTTAATGGGATGCTGTCAGGTTCTTTTGTTCTTAAGAAATCTAGGTGGCAAAAGTAAGTATTGGAGGGGAATTTGGCATTTAAGTTTTAATCTAAAAAAATTAATTAGTTTGAAAAGTGGAAGTTTATCTAAAACTGAGGAGTTTTATTTACTTGTAACTAACTTAGAGGTTTTAACATTCATCCAAATTCTCTTTTTTTTTTCCTGTTTTGTCTTTTAAAATGTGCAAAGCTTTCTTCCATCATCTGCTACAAAACTAGAAATTCAGTCATTTTGACAGCTCATTGTCTCCCAATGGCATTTCAGGTATTTGTACTCAGAAAACTTGGAGGGATCTGTTTTGAGTACCTATATGAAAAGGAAACTAATATTTTAATGCCTTTTTGAAATATGTGATTCCTGGGCTGTTGTCCAGAGTGTATAGAATGGACTTTGCCTCCATGTACTGTGTGGAGAAATTCACTCTTCCTAAGTGGTGGTGTTTGCAAGGTGTGCAGAACAGGAGTGGGCCAGACCATACCAAGGAAATGTTAAGGTCAGGTTTGTGTTGTTGTTTTGCACTTTCTTCAATGTATTTGCCTTTTGTTTCAAAAGCAAGACATGTTGCTCATCTCTTTACAGGAGGGGATGGAGATGGTGTTACTATCCTGTCCCTATGCTTTATTGAGTGAACTACTGACCAGTTTTGTAAAGCATGAGAAATGCAGGTGGTGGTCATCCTATGAAGGGAAATACCTCTGTGGAAGGAGTGTGCTTTTGTTCAGAATTGTATCTTGCTTGCCAAGTAATCTGATTTTTTTTTTTTTTAAGTTTATCATTGCTTTGAAACTGAGTGGGTTGCTGGAGGAAGTAATTAATTTTTCATTGGCTACAACGAAAAATGCTAGCTTGATGTGCAATTTTAAAAGTTGGAGGGGCTCATCAGAGCTCTAGAATCCTAAAGTTTCAGCTTTTTAGTGTGTTTTAATCAGTGATAGGATGATGTGAAATGCATATATGACCTCTGGAATGAGTCAGACTCCTGTTGCATTGTTTGATGGTTAAGCTGAAATGTCACTTTTGTTGGATTCTTGTTGAAACTGCCACTGAGTAGCAGAGGAAGGATGTAGAATAGAATGCTTTAAGCATCACACTGCAGCCCTTTTGAGGACACTGCCTTGGAGGTGGAAAGTGTATGTTGTAAAGAAGGAATTGATACCAGATCTTTTGACCTTTGTGTAACCTTAGTTACCAAGATGATTTATTTGAAGGATCAATGCATGGATTAAAAATAATTCCCTGTCACAAAGCTCATGTAGGGAAAGTGGCTGTTGTCAGAAGTACTGAATTACTGAATGAGAGGAAAATGTGGAAGCCTAGTCGGTAAAATTAACTGCAGCGTAAAGGTGCATGTCCTCAGTGCAGTGGAGAGTCAAGGGCTGGTTCTGAGGGTGCTGATGACTGTCTACGTTAGTAGGTAGTGTGCGGTAACAGAAGTGTATGTGTAGAGTGAAATGGTTCATGCTGAAGACATGGTGTTCTTCCTTTCTGCCTTTTAGTACCTCTGTGTGGTTGGTTCTAGTCTGGTGCTGAGGGCTCAGTGTCCGCTCGGTTTGATGTGCTGGGCACGTGTCTGGTTCATGTGCTTTGAGATAGCTGTGTGTTGGAGGGAAATGTGTTTTAAGTGGGGATGACTGGGAGGTTTACTTAAAAAAAAAAAAAAGCAGTTGTGATTTGAACTTAAATATTGATGTGTACTGAAGTCACTCTAATTGCTTGCATGGGACTGCCCTCCTGGTGCTCTAGCACTTTTCTGATCTTGTGCTGGGTTATTTCCATGTTCTGAACATACCAGACACTTTATTGGTCAAGTTAGTTAAAACATTTTTCTACTGATTTTTTAATGTTAAAATATTTCATTGGAATGTGTGACAGATGCTGTAGCCATGTATAGAAGCAAACTGAGTTGGGGGTAGGTCAGTAAAGTGACTTTTGTTGCCTTGGTTATCTTCAGTGCTCTGGTGCTGTACCTGGAGCCCTGGGGTTTGGAGAGATGTACTGAGGCATCTCAGTGATCAAGTCTAAGCTTTAGGCTGAGCAGGGCTGAAGTCATTAGGCTTCACTTGTTCTAGAGATTTGCCTCTCTTGGGCAGCAGTGGCAGAGAGCAGTCAGTTCCTTCCTTTGAAGCCACAGGTGTGTGCTGAGGCCACTGCCATTAGCAGTTCTGGATCAATGGCTCTGGCTGCCATAATTCTGGCTCAGAATTATTGTCCTTATTACAGTGGGTTTCCCTAAGAAACCGAGTCAGTGTACATCTGTTGTAGCCTGTTTGCCTTGTGCAGATCTCTAGACCTTTCCAGAGGTAGTGGAAAGTGCTGTATGTAGTAATTTTAATGCAAATGTACATTATCAGTGTGACAAAAAAAAAAAAGGTTTTACTATCTTCCTCTGTAAGAGAGGGGCTGCAGCAGCATGGTTTCCTGCTGCCTCATCTCCTTGGATACAGAACATAAGGTCCCTTGGATTCCTCTTTTGAGGCTTTTGAGAATGTCCTGTCTTTTTCCTGACTTCATCCTTCACCCGTGTCCTCAGCAGCAACTACTTAATTGTGCAGATTCATTGCTCCTGTGGTTCATATTGTCCCAGCTGTGCTATTTGTTATCAGCTGTGGTTGTGGTTATTCAAGGATGATCTGTTTTCAGGCATTATTAATGAACAATACTGTTTGGTAATACTATCTCTAATTTCTTGTCTATCTGGGTGTAAATACTGGTGAGCAGGCCCTGGGCTGAATTTCTTTTTACTATTTGGATGAGCTCTAGACAGAGGGACCTAAGGCAGGTTTTCTGTACAATCAATGTAAGACTGTGTTGTCTACTAAGAGTAGTTCTCTTCTTTTCTATCTTTTATGTACCTACTAGATGTGCAGCCTTTTGTTAAATGGATCCAGGCTGCTTATCTGTATGAGAACAGTGGGGAAAAGAAAAGAAAGAAATGTGGATCAGCGAGCTGATGTGGCTCTTTGCATAGGTTAATGAATGCTAGAGCTGATGGCATCAGGACACAGGGTTGGGGACAAGGAGAATGAATACCTGATTAACCTTTTGAGAGGCAGTGTAGATTTAGTGTCTTGAGTTAGTGCCATCACACATCCTAATAGTGGAGGATGTGGGGAAAAGGGAGCAGGGAAGGAAATAGATATCAGAGATAAAGGTTCACACTATGTGAAGAGCTGGTTTGGTGAGCAGAGACGTCTTAAAAGATCCTTGCAACAAACATTGTATTTAAAACTAGATGCTTTCTGTGGTTGTTAGCTGTATAGCTCAGCAAACAGCTGCCAGGCAATTGTGGAGTCTGGGATTCCACAGATGAGATCCTGATGCCATTTTTCTAGGGAGGAGTATTAAACAAGAACCTGAATTGCTTATGGGGTGTCTGAAAGATTGAAAAACTCAAGATCGGAGACAGGAAATGAAGGCGCAATTTGTGAGGTATAAGGTATATGTCACTTTTACAGGTGTTGTGGCTTTAGGTTATATTCTTTTCCTTGTTCACAAAAAGCATCTGTCACTTGTTTACTTTCAACAAGGAAACACTATATAAAGGATGAGTCTGAGATACTGTTTTATTTATTACTGCTGAATTGTTGGTAGGCAGCAACTAGCATCCTTTGGTAGCTGTTTGAAACCAACCACCCCTCCCTAAACCCTTCATGTATCTTGTTTATTATAGAGGAAGAATGGTAATCAGTGTTTGACTAGTTGGTGCAAGATAATAGGTGTACTGAGTGGTGACTTGGATTTATAGAAATGCATGTATTCTGTTTAGATACAGTACCTCCTGGTTTCTGCCTCTGTCTTGCTCTGCTAATTGGGCAATGCTTCAAGTTTCATTCCTGGACTTTAATTGGATATATAGCATTGCATGAATTCTCACAGTCCCTTAGTAGCTGGTGTTTAAGGTCAGCTCACCTGTTGACCTGTTATGTTACTGGCCTTGTAAAGTAGGGTGCTGACAGTTCTGAAAGTGAAATTGTTTTTAATGTGGCTTAGCTGTTGACAAATTTGCGACAGCATATCATCTCCCTTGTCTGCTTTTTGTAGCAAAGGAGCATCCCTGTCCAGGAATTGTATCTCCAAGACTGATCTCTTGTAATTTTGTTTGCATGTGTTTTATTCCATGTGTAGCTTCCTGAAGCATTATGAATTAATCTGAGAAGCAGCTATAGATTCAGAGTGGCACTGATGGTACCTGTCTGGGGCAGTGAGTCATAGCGCTGTGGAAGAGGGGAGTAGGGGAAAAAAAGGGGGATGGGACACAGTTCTTTACATCCTTTCTTCCACATAAGTAGTCTGAGCTGCCTGACTAAAGTTGTGATGTACTCTTCCTTTTTCATCTTCAAAGACCCTTTTTTTGCAGTAATACGGAAATCTTAGTCTAGACTAACGCCTGACCTAGAAAGCCTGTTGAAAAATCATGAATTTGTTTTGTTTGTATCCCTTTGCCTCTGCAATTTCTTTGTAATCTTAGGTTATAATAGGGTGTCCCATAGCTCTCTTGCTGCATACTGCTGTCAGTGCAGTGAAGTGCAGTTGGTTTGTCTTGTTGCATCAAAACAAGTGTGACCAGGTGATCTTCCAGCTCTTGTTACGTGGCACTTTTTGACAGATTCTTATCTAAGTATGCTACAGACATTTTCTCAAGAGTCAGGTGACCTTCCTTAGCACAGATATGATAGGGTATTTCTTTATTTACCTTGGCAGTAGTTGTCTCCTAAGAACAACAACAGTAAAAAGGCAGTTTAAAATTTCTCCTGTTGAGTGTCTTTGTCATATGGTCCCACATGAAGTATTACTTTCCAGATGTGTGCAATTGAATTCTTGTTATTTGGACTCCTCCTTTCTAATGCTGTCATCATGTTGAATGGAGGACATCCTGAAGAATGTTAAAAGGCTTCTATTAAGTTTTGTTCATGTGACTGTCTAGTGGCTAATTAGTGAAAATCTGTATACCTTGGTTTTGACTTGGGAATGTTTTTAGTTTGGTCTTTTTTTTTTTTTTTTACTAATATAGATATATAAAAATCTATGGGTAGCTCTGGTCCTGTTTCTCTGCATGTATGCTTATAAGAGGGCAGGCACATGTGTATGGTGAAGATGCCAGTTTGGTGACTACAAGAGAGCTCTTCTGAGTTGTAACCAGACCTTGGGTGGGGGTCCTGCATCAAACTGGTGTTCTATGCATTTAGCAAGAAGCCAGGGGAGCTTAGCACTTGTTTGTATAGTGCAATTTCTTTTTAAAATTTTTTAATAGATATTTGTCTGTTCTTGGATGATGCTTTGAAAGTAATATTAGTCAAATATTGGGGTTTGGTTTCTTATGATACTCCCTGTGAAAGTTTTCCCATGCCCTCATTAATTCCTTACTGTAAGAGTAGAAGAAAAGCATCTTTGAGTAACTGAACACATGTTAATCATAAATCTCTCCAGCAGCCATAAGCTGGTATTAAAAAGTTTGTGGAAGGAGCAGGGCTGTGGTCTTTCATGTCTTGGACTCTAGCAATTGCCTGGTGCTTCTCCATGAGACTGAGAGTAGGAGCTAGGGGCCTGTATAAATGTGAGTTGTGCTCTGGTCCAGGCACTGAGTTGCAGAGGGAGGAGATGAGCTGACTTGCAGGATCAGGAAGGACAAACAGACTGTCAGGCTCTTTGCAGAGAAGCTGCAGAGCCAATGGATTTGTGTGAGACAATGCTTGTGTAAGTGGAAGACAGAGAACTTCAGTCCAGGAGAGGCTTTGACTCCTGCCACTAGGCCATGTGGTGTTGGGTGCCATAGACCTGGTCATGACTAAGAAGCAGATAAAGTCAGCTCTAGAAAACTGGAGGAAATGTCATCATTCCAAGACACTAGTACACACGTGGGACAGAGTGAAAACAATTAAGGAGTCTTGAATGTGTGGAGAATGATTTCTTGACACAAATGATTGAGTTAACTAGAGGAGATGCTGTGCTGGACCTCTTACAAAGAGGGAAGAGGTAATCAGGGATATGAAGCCTGAGACTACTCTGAAATGTTTAGATTTAGGTTTCCAAGAGGAGTAAGTAAGACAAACAGCAGAACTGCAACCATGGGCTTTGGAAGTGCAATTTTGTTTTCCCAAGCCAAGGATTTGCTTGCCAGGGTGTCATGAAAGGCTGTTTTGGAAGTCAAAGTGGCTCAGGAGAGTTTGTTTATACTCAGTATAGTCTTCTCCAAGCAGAGGAACTTGGGCAGAATTCAAATGTATAGAGTAGATGAAGGCAGGGATAGGTTTCCTGGAGATGGAGTGAGCAGGGGCATAATTAAGGAAACCAAAGCTCTGCTGGTGTTGACTATATATTGAAGTATGTGAAGGGACAGGAGGAAGTTTTTGCATAGTAGCTGAATTTGTGAGGTAGTCAACTTAGGTAAACTACTAAGTGATTGAAAAATTTGATCAGCTCTTAGAGGTCCCGTCCAGCTGAAATTGTTGTTCAGTTTTGTTTACTGCTTATTTAAAAAGCTCACAAGGTGGGAGAAGAACTTGCAAAACAAAACAGACTAAGTTTATTTGTATTATGTTGACAAATGGGCAAATACATGATTAATCAATAGTTCTTGGTTATGCAATGTGAAAGAAAGATGCTATCTCTTTGACCATTTATTGCATCATATTTGATGAGAAAAGGAAGCCTCTTCACAGATAACTTAAAAGCTTATTATGGAAGTATGACCTATGGTGTTTATTTTTTATTTAATTTTTTTTTTTACCTGGAGGATGTTTTTTTTAAATGGCTTGTCACCCATAGCAGAACTGTCAGGTTCAGCTTTGGGGAAGCTTTTTTCAGTGAAGATTTTCAGTGGCATAATAACATTACCAAAACACTGATGTGATTCTGAGAAGGTATAAAAAGGTAATAATAAAAGTAGATATAAGCCTCCATTTGTATCTTAATTTTAATAGAAGTTGAGTGTAAAATTTCAAGAATAATATCCAGGGAAGTTTAATAATAACTCATGTTTATGACAAACTTTCGTATATAATTTTGCTGATCTTATGGTTAATGTTTTTCAATTTTGTATGTAGTGCTTTAGCTGTTTGAAAGCTCTTCAGTTCAACTTTTCGGAGATGGTTTTGTTCCAACATGCACAGCTGTTATGCTTAACTAGCAATTATGGATGCTGCTGCTGGTTTAAGTATTGGAGCTGTCAGTCCCCTAGAAATGCTCCTGAACCCAAGAAAAAGTTAATTTGCTGACCCTGATTCAGATTTTTTTTCCTTAAAGGCCTTTCCTGAATATAACAAAGGTGGTTGTATTGCCTGGCTAATGTTTGTGCTCTGTGGAGGTGAGAAACTACTTGGAATGTGTTGGAGACTAACATGGAAAAAAAAAAGTTTAAAAAAAACCCGGGGAGGGAGCAGGCAGCAAAAAGAAAAAAGCTGTGATAACAAGTTTTAGGTACTGTGACACTTGTGTAGCATTAGGGCTTTGGCAGGTCTGCTGTCTGGTGCAGTGAAGGCTTGGTGCTGGAAGCCTGCCCAGCTTGGGCTGCCTGTTGGCGTCTTCCTGGGTCACTCACTTGTGCTGTGAGAAAGGATCCCCAGCGCCTTTGAGTGTGGATGGCTTAGTACTGCTTGCTTGTATGCATTTAGCAGCTGCAGACCTTGCGTACGTGGGAGGGAAGGGACTGTGGTTGAGGGGCTGCCTTTGAGCACTATTGCCTGATAAAATCAGACCCTGGGTTTTGTGAACCTTCCTTTTTGTAAAAGAGAGTGAAATGTAGAATGGTCGAGCTTGGGCAGCCTCACTGCCTGCCACAGTGATGGGCTGTGGGGATTTGAAAACCCATTGCTGTTCTTTTGTTTTTCTCTTATGCTTTCAGCAAGATCCTGCTTTGCTTGCTCCTAAATTTTAGGTAGATTGAAACTACTATTTATGTGTTTGCTTGTGTTGTTTGCCTTGTTAAGCATTGCAAAATTTTTGAGAATTGTGGAAACCACTGTTACATCTCTTGTACTTTTAGTTTGAGAAGCCATTTTTTAATGTTGGTTGTAATACTTGATAAATTCAGGACTTGGTGATTCTCTATGCAGTAATTAAATGAGGAATTCAAAGCTTTATTTTTACAAGACTAGTGCTAGTAAGGATTTTGCTACTGGTTTTTATAATTTTAATGTTCTTTCATGTTTTTTAGATGCTAGTTTTTATTTGATAGGAGTATGTAGAAGGTCTGTAGGTACCTTAAACTGATTACTGTTCTCTGTAAATACAAAATTATGACTAATGATTTTAGATGTGTGATTGATAGGATGTTTTTGTTAATAACCTGAATTTGAATAGCAAATGTAATTTTTGTTTTTCTTGTGTTAGTTAGTTAAAATGTAATTTGTATTTGATTTCTACTTGTTGAATATTTTGAAGAGTTTTTAGTATCATTCTTGCTTATGGGTTGAACTGAGCCTGCAGTTTTGTCATGTGCTTCTTGTTCAGTATCTGTGGAGCTCAGAATTTGCAGATAAACTTAGACTGTGAACTCTGCACTTGTTGACAGCAGTTTCCCATTTACTCTTTTCTTTTTTCCTTTAGAGGAAATACTGTAACTCTGCTGCAAGTTAACCTCAGTAACTTAAGAGAAAGGTGTAGGTTTTTTTATGTCTTAATGTGTCTAACTCAGTATTTGTCTGATAATAAAATTTGCTTCTGTGCCAGTTTTTTTGCCTTTTTATGCAGAGAATTTTATTTTCCAATTTAACTAACAAAAACTATAATGTGTGTTTTCTGACAATTAGTTCTGAAAGCTAATTTTTTTAATTAGGCTGCTGAGATTCAAGAAGTGACACCGCTGTGTTAAGATTTTTTTTTCGTAAAGCTCTAACATAAAGAAGCCCATCAGCTGAGAATTACTATTACAATTTTCTACCCTCAGATTTCTGGGAGTAAAGCTAACAAATTAACTTTTGTAAATTCATTTTGCAGGCAGGCATGCATGCCTGTGTATTCTCTGCCCCAATATTCTTTCTGCAGAAGAAATTTCTGTTTATGCCTTCAAGCAGTTAAGCCAACAGTAGCCTTCTCACAGCACAAATAGACCACATGCTCTTTAAGAAACCAGAGGTGTGGTAAGTCTGGGATGAAGGTGGCTGTTTGCTTTTAAGTTAAAATGAAAATTTAACACACTTATATATGAATTTCATATTGGAATGACACTTGTAGAATTTTTTAACTTTTAAGCTTGTTTGGAGTGGTACTTTCAATTTTGTTGGTGTTATATTTGTTCTATCCCTAGCAGCCCTTCTCTAAAGATAGGAAGGAAAGCACTGAGGTTGCATTCAGTGGAAAAAGGTTCTGGTTTTGCTCATAATTTTACCCTGCTTCATGTGTTAGAGTGAAGATGTTTTGTTTTATTTTCAGACTCTCTGGTTCTTTGGGGGAAAATGCTTCAAATTCCATTGTTCAAGCATGTGTTGGTTAACATTTCTTGGACAAGTTGCTGTAGAATCTATTGTACTTAGAATGATTGGTAGGGTTGGTAAGGTACTTTTGATAAGCCAGAGGGGTGAGGGGTTAGGGTCATAGATTTGAGAGTGAGAAATCTGTGTGCATATGTGGACTAGAAACTGGCTTTTGTTAGGGAGACTATTTTGACAGGAAGCTTGTGAAGAGCTCTTGGGTTTTGAACTTTGTTAGTGATTCAAACTTGATTTGAAAAGTAGGCTCTGAATGGTGTATGTCTCAGGTATGTAGTGTATCCACACCTAAATGACTTCATTCAGTGTTTTTCTGTTATATTTGCATTTACATATATTTTAGAACACTTAGAACATTTGAAGGAGAAACCTCTGAGTTTCTCCTTGAAAAATGTTATGTTAACATTATCTGAACAGGAGCCTCTAAGTTGCTGCCTGTCCTGTGTAGCCCCACAGGGGGAGAGTACTTTGAAATGGGACAAGGGTTTCGTTGTGAGCCTGTGATCGTATTTCAAACAGTCTGGGGCAGCGGAGGTGCGAGGAAGTGTGTGTGAGGGTTCCTGCCAAGTTCAGGCACAGTCGTGTGGGCAGGCAGTCGCTGGATGCAGAACCAGTGTGCCTGTAGCAGCAGTACCATCCATACCTGCCGGAGAGCGCCCTGCTGCTCTGGCTTGCCTTGAGTCTTTAAAGTGTCTTCAGCCAGAATACTATGGGATGGTAGAATGTGCATCTTTGTACTTTCTTTGCTCTTCTGTTGCCTGCTCTTTGTTTTTTCTATAGTGTTCTCAATTTTTGGTCCTTAGTTTTGGCTGTATTTTTTCTTCCTGACAATGCCTAGCACAAGCACACATGGTTGTGGAATTTCCTCACGCTTTCCCCCCTATTCTTTCAGTATTGTTTTCTTTTCTCCTTCATCTGTTGCATAAGTGATGTGCCATACATTGGAGAATACGATCTGACATTGTGCAAGTTTAGTGATGGTACGTGATTATCTTGGGCAAGAAAACAGAGTGTATTACAGACCTAGGAGATGATAGCGTTTGTTGTTCACTCCTTAGCATCAAGAGCAACTCTTAGATTCTGCGCTAGATGGCAAGCCCTGGGCTTTACCATTTGGGATTGCTTTGGTTATATATGTAATTGGACTGAGAGAGATGGAAGGATGATACTATTTTGGAATTAGGGAAAGATGTAATATTTTCTGAGAAAGCAGCTACTACTAAGTTCTTATTTTGCTTCTTGACTGATCACCCCACCTGCCCCCATCAGCTATTTATTGAAGCAAGAACATTGTCTTTACTTGTATCTGCTTTCCTTCATGGAAACTGAACTTTGCATATGTCAATGAGTTTCAAAGCCAGCATTTCTTCTTTCAGAGCTCTGAATACATTTATATTGTTTCAGCAGGAAGGATGCTTAAATTGTGAAACTGAACTTTGAAACTTTAGGTTGATTAATTTTCTTCTTAAATTAAGGAAATTTACCTGTCCTTTTCCTCCCCTCCAAAGAACATAGGGTTTCTTTTTCTCACTTGAACCCTTGAGATGAATTGCCTTGCTTTCAGCATGTCCTTTTCTGCCAGCCTATATACACATGGTAAAATAGATGAATATTTGACATTTACCGTGTTAAAACAAAAAGCCAACAAAATTCATGAAAATCTCCGAGAGCTGCATCTTATCCAGGTGGCCTGCTGTTTGAAATATGACTCCTGGTGTGTATTGTACTCTTAGCCCTAGGATTCAGTAATGAGATTGAGTGGTATCTTGCGTGAGCACTTCTGGATGATTGACAGTGAGGTGATGTGAATCATCATTTATCAGGATATTATCATGCCTACCCTTGATAATTTCTCCCTGCTGTCTGGGGAGGTGGTGAAGACAGATAGGACTTTGTGATGTCAAAGTAATTAGTGTGTGTTGGTTTCCAGCTGAACAAACTGGAAACTAATGATCAGGTAAATGAAGATGAAGTGCATTAGTGTAAGGATGAAGGTGCAAGGACCTTGGGGAAGAGCTTATCAAAATTTCATGGGGGCTATTTGAATATCTTACAATTTGTGCAGTTGCAAGCAATATTTTTAAACTACTAAAGGATACTTCTGCAACAGTCTATTTACATGTCCTTTGTTGGTATCTCCTCTAGTAAGAGGGTCAGCAGTAGGGTTAAGGACATTAGACTCTCTCATGTAAGGACTGGGAGCTCCTTATGATTTTCATAAAATCTAAATAGTCAATTTCCAGCTAATGACAGCTATTTTGAGGTAAATGTTAAGGAATTTCAGTTTACACTGAAAATGTTAGATTTTCCAGTGACTCTTTCCATTTTAAAGTGGGAAGATTACTATCATTTGGCTTTTTTATATTTGACCCGTGACTGGATCTGTTATAGTATTAAAATATTTTAACATTGCTTGGTACATCTGAAAATATCTTTAAAAATGGGGACTTCACTACATAATCTCTGCTACTGCAACAGGCTTTTAACAGGCATGGTAGTTTCTTGATACAAGTTCTGAAAATTTTATGGATGCGTCATTAGTGAAATATTTTTGTAACCTGAAAACTTTGTGTAGGTGCGTACAGCTATGCCAATATTTCAAATAATGCTTAATGCACAAGACTGGCTGAGTGTAATTGCCATATCAGTGGCAAGTGATCTGAGTTAATTTTATCACATGTGATTAGATATTGTTAATTGTAATTAACTGATTGAAAAGCTATCTGTTTTACATGCTTTCTTTTCAATTATTAAAATGGTAATTTACTCATTGCCATTTATCAGTAAACTTGTATTAATATGCCAGTTTCCCAGATACCTCCAAGAATAACATACTTGTGACAGCAAAGTTTTGTAATAAAAGCCTCATGGCAAAATTATTCTTTTGGCTAATTTTTATGTACACAGCTTTCTTCTTTTTATTTCAGTTGCTTCTTTGGTGGAAGTGAGTGGGCTAGAATCTCTGGCAGGAATTTGTCCGTATTAATATGGCTCATCAGAGACATTATATTTAATTGGAGAGCCTGCGGTATAGTCGCAGGAGGCTGAAGGGAATTATTTAGCATTAGCAATGGCTCGTCTGGGAGTTGTGCACTAATCAAGGAGCTTGTGTGTTAACTGGAGGGATGATGGGAGTTATGACGATTATGACATGTGAGCACATGTCTGAATGAGAACTGGACAGGCAATGAGTTAATCAAGAAATATATTAAATGGCTCCCATGCTGCTTCATTATTACTCTGTAGAGTGTCTGTCAGATTGTGTACTTAAACAAAAAATAAAGTGAAATCCAACAAATGGATGTTTTTGCAGGTAAAGTTAATACCAAGTTTTTAAACTAAGAACCTCTTTCCTGCTCTATTTTTGAAGTGAATGTGTGCTTTTAAGTGCTGTGTTGAAAAAGAGGATGTGAATGCTTGGCCTGCAGAATGCATTTAAACATGTGCCACTCCAATCTGCAAGATTTTGTATTTTGTCAAATGCTTGTTTTCAGTAAATATGAATTGTTTCCCACTTTCAACTAGACGTTTTTAACATCTTTAAGCTTTTACATAATTAATAGCTTGCTAAAATATAAAATTTATTGTTAGCCACTTAGCTTCAAGGAAATAAAAATGCTAGTATTTTTCATTATCAGGATGCTCCAAACCTTTTAAAGTAAAGAAACCAAATACAGCACCCTTTAACTGTAGTGTATGGACTATTTATATGCCAGGTAGACACATTCTGTGCTCAGCACGGTTAGAGGCATCCATTTCCTATCCATCGTGAAATTATCAGTTACGCTGGGAAAACTCATGTTTAGAGGAAATGGAATTAATAAATTGAGCCCACCTTAAAAAAAATTAAACCAACTGAATTATATCGGTAGGCAAATTTATCCCAGAGCTACTGGACAGGTGAACATGTGCACTTTTCCTGCTATTGTAAGCACTGCCAAATTTAATACAACTTTCTACCAAACTGTAACCTTCATGTATTAGCTTAATTAAAGCAGTATCATGGATACTACCCAAAGTGTTAACCTGTAGGAGGTTGTTATTGAAATCCATTATCTGCAGAGTCAGTATTAGTGGTCAGCAGCAGCAGAAGTAAAACTGCAAGTAAGACCCTCCCTTGGGTGCTGTGAGCTCAGCAGGTTAAACTGTCAAAGCTTCTTAAAGGATGGATAGTTAAACCCCCTGGAGTTAAAGGTAAACCAATCATTTGCTGTCAGCAGGAAATATGACTTTATTTAGCAGGTTGGAGGGGGAAAAAACCCGAACCTAAAGGCTAACAGGAAAAAGGATTTAGAAGGAACCATTTTGTAAGAGCGTGTTGCTGTGCTATGTAGATTCCATGCAACTTGGAAAGATTTTTTTTTTAAAGTCCAGGGGTTTTTGAAATAGGAATTTATTTATATAGATGTTTGTTCCAATGGCTTATAAAACTATACATAAGGTTGAGTTAATTTATTAAACCTGTGAATATTATCTATATGCTGTGACGAATGCAAAAGTTTGTGCCTCTTAAATGGACACAGTTGTCACCTTGCAGAAATAGATTTTCTTTCCTTTGGTGTTGTGCAGGTGTTGCCTGTATAGAATGTAATTATCTCTTTTTACCCTATGAAATATATTTAGCATTGACCGAGTGTGCTCTATTGAAGATCTAAATATGTATTTGTAGAATTTGTATTTATAGGCCATATGTATTTATGGTACTGTAATTAAGCTATTCTGATAGTGGTACTTCTCATTTGTCTAGTTTTTACCTAATCTTCAAAGGTGAAGATCTGGAGCATTTCTCTTATCACTTCTTAAATTCTTGCCTCAAAAAAAGAGAATCCCAGTAGCGATAGCTTATTATAGAAGGGTGGGAAGTAGGTGCAGGGGGATCACTTTGCCATCGTTCTGTTCATTGGAACAAGATCTGTGCTTGGGTGGGGAGAACTTCGTAGTATCCTGCAAAGAATGCTCTTTTATATACCGAGACGTGTTTCCTCAATACATGCACTATTTTTAGACTAAATCTGCTGGATGTGCTGAAATAATAGTCTGAGATTAATGGGATGCAATGGAGACTAAGATTCTGCTCACTATCCCTGAGTTAACTTAAGATGGAAAAGTGTGTATCATAGGAAATAAGCTAGGAGGTGGAAACATTGTTAGGGAAAATACTCAATAACCTAAAACCCCCCAAGCAAACAAAATATTTTTCTAGAGTTATGCTAAAATAAAATTTTTGCAATTTGAGTTGTAGTTATGGCAGAACTCTGAGGGCTGTAAGGGAAAAAAAAAATGTTGAAAATATTTTTGTCAGATGGTCTGGAAAAGGATGGGACCGCATAAAGTCTGGTATCTGCATCCATGAATGAATTGTCCAGTGTTGGTAGTAACTGTGTGAAAATTGTGTTTGGACAGTGCAGGTTTCCTTGTCTATTCCTGCCTGTTTGTTAGACTGTCCACAGTCCTTACAGGCTTGGTGAGCTGGCTGCTTGTCTATGCAGTCATTTTCAGGAGTGCTTGGTGCCTTTTTTCCATTGCACTGTTTTTATAGACTTCATCTTGACATCTGCATCTTGAAATCTCAAAGCTGACTTGTCTTCCAAAAGAAGGCTTTTGAGGGTAGAAAACTTAGGATGGGTTTTATATATAGGACTATTTCAAGTTGTGCTGTAATGAGTAATTATAATACCTGGGCAGAGAAGTAATTTTCTTGTAAAACAAACTATTTTATTTAAGAACTAAGCAAAGAATCATTTTAAAGAAATCTAAATGTTCACATTAGTGGAATTTTGAAGGAAAAATGCCCTACTTTTGTAAATGTTATGTAATAACATAATATTAAGTACAAATATTTTGTAAGGCATTTTTAAGTATTTCATTCCTCATAAAAGCTTAAGGTTATGCTGGCCATGATGGTAATGTTGAGGTTTTATGATGTAACTTTTGTTTATTATATGTACTGCTTTAGTACTTAGCCTTAGTGGAAAAACCCCTCTCACTGGGTGCCTAGAAGTGGTTAAGGGCTGTGTGTATGTACATATAAACATACATACATACATGTGCATTTATATTTTCTATTGAGCATATACGTATTGCATAGACATGATGGAAATCTGTGTTTTAAAAAACCTGCTCTGGAATTTTGTCATCTTTAAGATATTCTGCATTCACTCACAAACTGTTTTTTCTGATATTTTCTTCAGATTATTTGACATTGTAGAACTTGCTTCATATTATGTCTAAATTTCTCTAAGCCTAAACTACTTGTGAAAGGAGTGTTTGGGCTCTCCTGCCCCCTCTCATTCATTCAGTGTATGGGATCTGATAGTCATGTGGCTGAGAGATGGTTTAACTTGCTGATCTGACAGAAGGTTAATTTCCCCTCCCCTTAGATTACTTTTCCACTGTGTCTGTTCAGTTCATTGATCTGTCTCAGCAGCACTGTAATTGCTAGAGCTGAGTGTGGAAGAGAGTTTAGGGGCAGGATCATCCTTTGAGTGGCATTTCGTATATGCCTAAAGTGAGGCTTGTTGGGAAACTTAATGTAAGTCTCAATATATATTCATTTTGGGCCTGAAGTTAGTCCACTTTGGGAAGAACATAATTCACTGTAGGTCTGCATCTTGCATTTGTGATTTTAAAAAAAATTTCAATCTTCCAACTACTGATCCAGAATATGTTGCATTTAGCTGACATCTGTTTTTCCCTTTTCACTTTTCTTTTAAATACTGTTGTGTAGCTGAAATGCCAGATAGCTGTGAATTCACCTTGCTGTTGTTGTGAGCTATTCTCTCAACACTAGAACTGGTTTTAGGAATCCCTGATCTTTGGATGCTGAAAATAACTTCTGCAGTCCATCCATCTGTGGGCATCTGAATGGCTGTGTACTGTGTTCATCCATCTGAAAGGGGAACTCTATCCGAATTAGAGCTGAAAATGCTGGATAGGAGCATCTTACCACTGCATACTATGTGTTGCTTTGTACTGTGGCTGAGTTTAACCTACTTTTTCTGAATCTCAGGTGTCTTCTGGGGTATCTAGCTTAATTAAGAACTAAATCTCTACTATACGAAGTTCTGTAGTTGACTGCCCTTCCTACCATGTGATACTGTTTCCTAGACCTGCCTAACTACCAGCTTTCCCATCTCCTACATGTCTTAACCCCTTTAGAAAGCAAAACAAAGAAGCATGCATCAAATGCATTCCTCAGTAGAGCTTGTTTTTGGGAGAGGCAGGAAAAAGAAACAGCATGAGAAAGATCTGTCCTATTGCTTTGCTAATGTGCTTAGGAGCTGTGATTCCATTAGGGAAAGGCTGACATGTGGGTGCAGATGTGTTTGAAATGCAGGGAGGCTACTAAAATCACTGTAGGGCATCACTGTTTTGTTAACATCACAAAAAACTTAATTCTTTTTCTAAAACCACTTAAAGTGCAGAATCACAGACACTGCAAAGATGTAACTGGAGCATCCTCACAGAGCATAGTGGACTGCTCTAAATAAATATGATGAATTGCTCAATTCCTGCAACAGATGGAGACTCTTTGGTAAATACATTTATTAAGTGTCTTCCCAAATTGTTAGTGTATGCTCTGAACTAAAATTGTCCTGTTTGTCCTGGAGACTTGCTCTAGATAATGTATTCCAAAGTAAAAATAGTCTGCAGACATATGAGTGCAACTGCAAGCTTGCAGACTTTCTTCACAGCACCCCAGACATCAGCAAAGGTTGTGCTGAGTGGCTGGGCTGCCTCTAATCTTCAATTGAGCAAAGGAACTTGGTAGCTCTCCCGCCAAGGGAGACACAAGTGGAAGGAGGCAAAGGGAATGCTTTTCCCTCAAGAGTGTTAGTGTTTTACTACTGATGCAATGGCTTGGAGTTAAAGAATGGAACATTCTGGTTTTCCCCTCCTGATTGTTCTACCTCTGTTAATCCTTCAGTTCATCCAAAGGTAGATTAGTGAACGAGGTGACTATTGACCTACTTTTTCATTTATTCTACCAAAGAAAGACTGATTGTTCCTGATTGGTGTTGAGTAAAACGCGTTGGAGGTTGTGATACAAACTAAGTATTTCATTCTGCTAAATTTTCAATAGCCAACTTGTGGACTAGTTCCTGGTCTTTACTGTTTTGGAGGGTTCCACACAGTAAGCACTTGCAATAAAATTCTGATGGAGAAGCCTTCTTTCCCACCATTGTTCTAGAAGGTGCTTCACTGAAGCTGTCTGTCAAAGAGTAAGCATATAGGAAAAGGCTTCCAGGAGCCAAGGCCATTCTGGAACTCTTCTCTAGAGTCTTATCTGTAATGTCTTCAGAACTTAGGAGGCATTTTCTTGCTTGTCCTGCAAGCAGAGCACAGTTTGAGAGTATCACTCTGATGGCTTTAGCATGGTCTGGTTTTCACAGTAGGAGTGATCAGACCTCTAGGTACAGTGGGGAGTCCTTTCCTCTTCATGATGCCAGTAAAACTTGTGTGTCTTTTTAGCAGCAAACAACATTCCAGAGCTTCATCCATGAAAGAGAGACTTGAGACTTACTTTTTCCTTTTTTAAGGTTAAACTTATACACTCATATGTATAAGTGAGAATGCAAACAGATGAAAATCTTCATATGTGTTGAAATGTGCTTTCTCTTAGTCTTGGTTGGAAATGCAGTCTTCCTTGCCTGGTTTATGTTGCTCGTCTTTTAGAGATTGTTCAGTTCAATCTGGTTCCATTCATTTTAATCTTAGTTGAAAACTGTGGGTTTTTGAGGCCCCTAGTTAGTGGGGTTATTTACTGTCTCTATTTTTTGACCAGTTGACAGACTTGAAGGGCAAGACTGGGAAGTAAAGGAAAGGGTGTTAGTTTCTTAAATTTATATTTATCAGCTGGTATCCTCAAACCAGGGATCTAATAGTGCAGATGCTAATGGATGGGCTGTTTTGAGGGTCATTGCAGACTTGAAGGGGAATGTAAGTAAATGCCCTTCGCCAAAACATGTTTGAAGGCTGCTGAAGAATTGTTTTACATAGTCCTTGCATAACTATTTGTGGGCCATCAAATTAAAATAGTTTAAAATAGGCTTGCAGAGAGATCTATTTATGTTGACTCTGCAGGTTGACCTGTTTATTTGCATAAATTTTTATTTAGGTTTTTGAAATGCTGAGTAAAATTAATTATGGGAAATATAGGATAGTTATGCTATTTATGTCTTTCACGGTTTTGTTTTTTGTGTGCTTTAGACATGTTTCCATTATTTTGTTTTAGGATTAACTGCTGTAGTCGCATGGCAGTATTTCTTTGCAGATAGCACTTTAAAGGCTGGAATACTGCACACTGTGTGCTCATACTTATTGTGTTACTGGTGTGTGTGTTAGTGTCAAGCTGCTAAAGACACTTAGGTCAGATGAAAGATGTGTTTTTGGCAAAGCAGTAAATTTGAACCTTTTTAGCATCTGTTTGATTTTTTTTTTTTTTTTTTTTTTTAAACTCAAGGCTGTTCAATGCCACAGGCTTTTTGTTCTGTTTTGTCTGTCTCTTTTGGCAATGGTGCTGGCAAGATTTGAGGTGGTTGTGTTTTTTTTAGCTACCTTACAAAGGATTTACTCATTAGCCCTATTTTATGGGTTGAGCTAATTGTGATTTGTCTTGCTGAGCGGTATTATGCAGTTTGGGCCAATTAAGTGAATCCACTTACACCAACGGATGTTGTTCCAATGTGTAATATTGATTTGAGCTATAAAAGGAGAATGACTTGTTTGATTAGATTTCTTTGTTTAAACAATGCTCAATCTTATCTAGTGTACCAAACAAAAGTGTTCTCTTCACTGAGGTTCTTTTAATTGCTTCTTAGGTTTGATTAGCACTGTATATGCAGCTATAACAGTTTCCCTATAATATAAATTCTGAAACAGCACAGAAGAATTAGGGGGAAAATGCAGCCTGCAACTCAGTATAACTGTCTCTGCTGCATGAATATCAACTTGTGTTGAGACCTGGGGATGTGTAGGCTGACCTACTCTGAAAAACTGGGACACTGGGGAATCCCAGACATTTACCTCCTCAGAGATGGAGGAAAAGGGGAGTGAGTGTGTGTGTGTGTGTATGTGTTAATTAGGCATTTACACTGAAGTAAATTACATCTGTCACATGATAAGCCTCAGAAACTGCTGAAGTATATAAAATCATCTGTGGAAGCTATGCAGATGTTATTAAACACTCTATTAGGAAATGCATGTAAGATATATTTTTCTTTGTTGACAAAGTCAGCCTTTACTTTTTGGAGTTAGTAAATGAGAATGATTGTGAAACAAATTGGGGAGAAAAGCACTTTTTTTCATGAACCAGATCCATAAGAAGGTAACAAACTTGAGCTGCTGAATAATTATAATGCTAGGGATCTGTAAATTTTTTGGTGTCTTTGATTGTTTTACAGATTGTATATGCACTGAAAGTGGTTTAGTTCTTTGCCTTAAAATAATTTTTAATACATTCTGTATCCATACTGAGAACTTTTCTATGTTTAAATGTTGAGAGACATGCATATTTAAATGTAATTTGTTTATAATATAGATTTCAACTAGTGATCTGCAGCAGTGGAGAAGGTTACCTTGATACTGCTGTGTTAAACAGAACACCTCTAGGAGACCTATGTATGTTTTAAGTAGCAAGTTATTAATTTTGATTTCTTGAAATGATGATTATTTGAGATACAGGTTTAATTACAGGGATAATTCAGTAAATTCAGGGTATGGCTACTCAAGAGTGGATGCTGCTGTCAAATGAACACATGTGCTACTCTCCAGGATAAAGGAGAGCTAACAGTCTAGGTAATTTGGGTATGTCTTAGCTCTGATTCAGTGCAGCCCTTCTAAACTGGGTTATCTGCAAGGCGGATTTTTGTGGTGTTCATATCCAAAACTTTGGGTTATGGACATATTTGTCTTCTGGAGTATGATGCCAAGCCCTGGCACCAAACCTGGTTTATAAATCCTCCTGAGATACTGAAACATAATGTAGAAGGATCTCCAAATCCAGTTGCTGCTACTTTTATCACATCTTACTGCACTCTGCACCCTGAGAGCTGCTGCAGCCTGGAGTGGTGCTTGGAACCATTCTAGGCCAAAAATGACTGGCGAGTCATCTCCGATGGACTCCTTGCTTTACTTGCCTATTTGCTGGAAAGGTGGTGAAGAAACATGAAGCTGTTGCTGTGTAAAGATCTGGCAGGATTTGCTGATTTAGGTGCCTTGCCATGAGGGTGGCTCCTGGACCTAAACTAGCTCTGTAACCAGTGGCTGCTTCTGTGCAGTTTGCTTTTGAATGAATAAGCTTGTTGGATTTGAGCTAGTTCTTTTATCTGTATGTGGTCAGGAAGACTTGTGTAATAAAATTATTCTTGTACTTCAAATTATTTCCAGTTGACTTTGTATCTTAATCCAAAAATAGTTACACCATTTAATAGTATTCATTCTAATGTTGTTCTGTTAGGACTTCCTGTTAAATCCAGAGTTTTATTATTAGTAGCTTATCTCTCATAGATACAGGAGTCTGTGATGAGCTGGCTGGCTGTTTGTGATTGGTTTGGGTTAGGATTTCCAAAGGTGACTGTATTTAGTCTCTAGTTTTTGAATTAGGTTGAGGTTCTATAAAATGAAGATTCAGTAGGTTTTGGTGAATATCTGTTTTTGTTGTTTTTGAAATATGATTAGCCTTTATGAAACAGACTACTTAAAGTATAAAACTTTTACAGAAATTAAGATGCTTTTACGCACAAGAAGTCTTTCCATGATTTCTAGTCGTTTGTATTCTCTAACATAACAAGCCCTTGGTAGCTGCTTGAGATTTCTCTCTTGAGGCCCAGGTAGCCCAATATGATTAAAACCTGCAGTATAAACCATTAAGCACTTAGTTTCAACTGTTTTCCAGCCTTTGTTGTTACCCATTCATGCTTGAGATTGCAGGGTCAATTCAGATATTTATGAAGGAATTGCATTTTTTTCAAGAACCTCCTGGGACTTGCTTCTTTGTTTTTGTTGACATTGGGTTTTTTTGTGAACTAAAACAGAAAAGGGAGAAAGTATACCTCTGAGGTTTTAGCTGTTAGGGACAGGTTTTGAATACCTAGGATTGTATCATTTAGGTTGAGTACTTAAGCAATCCTTGAATTTGAAAATCAATATATTTGAAATTTGTAGTGTTTGAGGAAGGGGAGTTGCTGGATTTTTTTGACTGTCTAGAAGTATTGCATTATAAGTTGGCTTCTGCAGAGGTAAAAGTTTAGTGAATTACTGTGTCAAGTAGGTGGCACTTGGTAGTAAGCTGAAAGTTTCAGCTGTCATGTAGACTCAAATGATGGCTTTTGTTATGTTTGCTAGTAATTACATTTGTACTGTACTAAAAAATCTATGATGTATTTGTATTACAATATTTGGGATATTCTTCATGAACTACAGTGCATTGTCAAAGAAATCTAAATGCTAAAGGGAATTGTCATTATGAATTACGAAGTAGCAGATTTCCAGTTTATATGCGTGCTGGTTTACTCATAATAAAAGTAGATATGAGAAGCGCCCTAGATGGAAAAGCTGTCACTGGAACCTGAGAATCTAGAGGTTTTGAACTAGCGAAGGTGGAATGGAGACTTATGTTTTTGAGAGGTTTGCTTGGTGCTCTGAGGAGGTGTATCAGGTAACATGAATGTGATATGATTACTGATTTGCTGTTGTGTTATACGTGTGTGAGGTATAGTAGGGTGTATTTAAGGTTGAACTGGCACTGAACTAGAGAAGGCACCAACAACTTGTAGTAAGGTGAACAAGGAGAAATGGATTTACCAGGTTACAGGGTAATGTGGGAAAGGAAGAGTTGAAACTCCAAAGAGTTGAATAGCAATGAAACATTTCAGAAAGGAGCAGGGGAATGTTGGGGAAAAGTGGACAAGACTGTTTATGTGTATAAAATTAGTTGGTTTGCAATATCTTCTGTGTCTGCTTTTGGTACTAGTGGGACTGTTGGTGTCTTACTGTGAGAAGTGGGTGGGTGTGGGGTTTTCATCTTGATACCTAGAAATAGCTAATGATATTTAGTCATTTTCTGTAAGGAAGCTTTTGGTTTTGTAAAACATACATGCTTAACTAAGCTTAAGCTTGAATGACTTTGTTTAGAAATGTAAACCACATTGGGATTCAGAACAACTTTAAGCATATAAACTGATCATGAAAATAAAGGGGCACATGCCGTTTCTTCAACTTAGTGCTGCAGGAAGGATGACACAGGCTAATCTTGATAGCATTTGTTCAAAATAGATTAGTTGGTTGCTGAGGTGTATGTACTAGAAAGCACTAAAACCTACTGCTCAACTGTCTGTGCTAGTGCTTAGGACTTTTTTTGGTTTTGCTCTGTTTATATTGTTAGACCAATGCTGTAGTGATAAAACAAAACAGTTGTAGACTTTATAGAAGCAATAGTTGAAATGTGAAACGTGTGGCGATTCCAGGAGGTTATGTGAACTCTCATATACTTGAGAATATAGCAAATTCAGAAGCTATTTAAGATATGTCTCCAGAAAGAAACATGGAATTAGGTGGCAAGTTAATATGCTTCTTGTTGGTAGGATTAACTTTTGCTAAGTTCAGAAAAAGTCAATAAAACTGAAGAAAAAATTAAAATGCTTAATAAGTGACTCTCTTCCTTGTGATACACGTTTGTTATATTTACCTGCTACTTATTTCTCATTGTATTGTTCCCAATATTGTCTGACTGCTGCTTGTCCGTGTTTGTAGATGTTTTTTGGTTTTTTTCTGGCCTTGTTTCTTCTGAAGGAGCCAATAGTGTCCAGACTACATAACTTCTAACTAGTTTGACAGACTCAACAGTCTTCATACTACTTGCAAATAAAATTCCTTTTCACAAAGAACAAAATTTCTTGTTAATAAACCACAAATATGATGCAGAATCACATATCACAATCCAATCTGAGTTGAAAGGGACCCACAAGGAGTATAGAGTCCAGCTCTCAAGTGAATGACCCATACAGGGATCAAACCCACAACCTTCATGTTATTTGCACCATGTTCTGAGCAACTGAACTCATCTCAGGGTCTTATATTTCTCAAATGTTAAT